>WYDI02023925.1:0-32842 GCA_009867235.2 Psittacus erithacus | reverse complement strand
CTGCCGCGCCGCGCCGCTCCGCTGCGCCGCGCCGGGAGGGAGGGAGGGAGGCAGGGCCGGCTCCGGGGCGGCCGCGACCCGGGCCCGCCGGCTCCCAGCCGCCTCGCCGCGGGTGGGCCTGGCCCACGGCCTGTGTGGGGAGCGGCGCGGGGCGCGCCCCGTGGTCGTGTCGCTTGTCCCAGTGGAGAGCGCGGTGCGGGCGGCAGCGGGTAGCGCGGCTGGGGGAAGAGGCCCCTGGAGATACGGCGGCCTCCCTGGGTGGTGAGGGTCACAGCCTCTTCCGTGGTGTTTAATTACCTGTGCTTAATTAATAGCATGGGGGTGTGTGTAAGCTTTACAGTGAAGGGTACCAGGAGTTCCATTTTCACTTTTGTTCTATTTTCCTTCTTAATTTCCCTCGTATAGTTGGGTGGCGTTGGACTGACCATTTTTGCTGTTTGTTTCTACTCATGAATGGATGCTTAGTCGTGGGTGCTAAAAATCAGGTGGTGAGCATAAATAAAACTCGGGATATAAAAACTTCAGAGTGTGCTGTTTTCTGAAATAGTCTGCGTTCAGGATCGTGACACAGTTTTCTCAATGCGAATTTAAAAGCTGTTCAGGAAGCTGGTGCGTTTTACCAGGGAAGTTATCAGGTTCACAGAAGTTTGTGTGATGAATATCTGTCAGAGAGAAACTCCCTGAAACCAGCAGCTGAACACAGTAAAGCACTCTGCTTAAATTGAGTGGTGCAGGTATTCGTTTTTTCCTGGTGTGACTTCAGCAGCTTTGACTGTGATCCAGTTGGTCTTCTAAACTGGTGCTCTAATGAAGGTGCCCAGACCAATCATCTTGCATGGTTTTTGTTGACAGTTGGGCAATTGCAGTGAACTCTGGTTTTGTGTGCTGTTGTAGTGTATGTTTCACCTTCAGCTTAATGAGTTTTTCTACTGTTGCTTTTTAAAGTTCTAGCAACTTAAGCAAATGATTATGTGATAAGTCCTTTTCCTCTGACTTGTTCAGTTTTATTGGGCATTGCCTATTCTGTGAGGAGAGGCTGTTGACTTTTTGCGGGCTGTTCCATTTGCTGTCTGGGTTTTTAAATCCTGCTGGTAAGTAGGATGATGGATTGCAAGTGGTGGGTGTGAGGACCCACTGATTACCTGGCATGGGGCTTCCTGAGAAGTTTGATAGTGTGTATGCATAGTTGTAGCTTATTAGTGCTTTAGTAGTAGGACCGCTCATTGCAAAGGGAGAATCGAGCTCTTTATGAGGGAGAAGAGGTCTATAAATGCAGTAACCTGTTGAGTGAATTTAGGAGCTAAAAGAAGGTGAATTAATTGTTAAAGGACAGCAGAGCTCATGGAAGCTGCTGGAACTGGCAGAAGAGGAAGAGTAGGGGATAAGCCAGAAAAAAGGAGCCTTCAGACATATATTGAATTAACTTTGTGTAAAAAATAATAGGTCAGGTGATGGGAATTCAGTGAGAAGATTTGGTGCGTCACAGTTCTTCTCGAGGTGTCTGCACAGGAAAGGGGGTGCAGATACACAAAGGCAGAAATTTTCTGTAACTTTCTGTGCCTGGTTCAAGGAGTTAAATCAAGACTTTTCAGAATTGTTGTACTCAAGTATTGCTATCTGAGTAGGTTAAACCTCTACCCAGGCCTGCGCAGACAGTAACAGAAATAAAGAAGTCATGGAAGCATTGCAGAGGAAATAATTTTCTGTGTGAAGTGCAGGTTCTTTATGAGCAAGATGAAAGTTGTCAGTGGTTTGTTTCATTAGATGATGGGATAGCTTTGGTATTGGGTAACTTGTTACCGTAGAGTTCTGTGGATATTTGAAAATGAGGTGGTAGATGGAGCTGCATGTAAGTGTGTTACCCAGTTTCTTTCTGGCGATGCTACAGCAATACCTGTGTTAGCTTGCTGACAAAGATAAGACTGAGGTGAGGGCAGCATGAACCTCCTTTAGCACTGGTGCAGACTCAGGCTTTGCAGCATTTTGAATGCATCTGTGTCCAGATTTGTTCTGTGAGGAAAATGGTTTTAAGCTAAAGTATTGGGAAGCAGGAACAAACAGACACAATACCCCTGCAGAATCTAGCTGGCAGAAAAGTAGCAACAGATAAAGAAGAGGAAATAATGCTGAAGGGACATCATCAACTGGAAATCTGGTCCATTTTGTGTGACAAGTGTTAAGAATGACAAAGATTTTTAAGCTGTCGTCCCTTTGTGAGTATGTATAGAAGCTATGTATCTTTAAATTAACTTACTGGTAATAAACTTCATAAGCAACTGGCAAAATAGTAAAATTGACTCAAACAGCCCTTCAACAAGAATAGAAACATGGCAGAACTGGTAATGTAGTTCCTAAACAACAAAAAATGAGACTTGGAAGGAAATGTGTAATCTGCAGATATTTTTTTTAATGAAACATGAAAATAGTTGAATCATTGAACAGATATAAAGCAAAGCGTATATTAAAATGTGGTGGAGAGCCTCAAAGTGTTTTGCTATTTCCTGCACTGTTCGTGTTGTGGTTGTTTTTCTTTCAGTGAAGAATCAGGTGTAAAAAGATGAAGGGTGATAAAAAGGCAAGTGCTGGGTGCACCCAGGCCAAAGAGGGGATTGTGAGGAGAAAAGCAGAACTCTCCCCTCTGGGTTTACAGTGAGTTGGCTTTAGTTTTGCTGTCATCATGAAACTAGTTTAATACAAAGTCTCTCTGAAGTAGTAGAGGCAGCTTAAGATGTGAGGGGTATTTCTGCTTTGTGTGGCTTCGGCGGTATAACGAGTAAGCCCTGATAAGTATTCACATTCTTACATGTCTAATAAAGCTGAAGCTGAGCATCCACTTGTCCCTTGGTGTCTAGAAGTGAGTAAGTATATTTGCTGATCTAGTACACCAAGTTGTCCCCTTGTGATCTGCTTTGTTTTCCTGACTTACTATATATGGAAAATGTGGCTTTTCAGCCCATGGGTGCTATGCTCAGCAGCCTCCTCCTTGGAGGTGCCCAAAATAACCATCTGTGATGTTAGGATGAAGAACTCACCTGTTGCCTTTGTTTCTGAACATCCATCAGTGGTGATGTCTCCCAGCCTTGTGGGGAGGAGGGACCATGTCTCGGCCCCATAAGGACCTTTGTTTGTTCCTTGGACCTCACCCTTGGTGCCACTGTCCAAGACCTCCTCTGGCTCCATGTACAGTTTTGCCTCTTCTTACAAGAGCTGTTGGCTGGGGAAAGGACCAGCATGGGGGAAATCTGCTAGGCTGTCCTGTCATGATGGATGCAGAAATCCTTAAAAGTAAACTAAAAGTACACAAGGATGCATGAAAAGAAAAGACATGCCATTGCAGACTGGTTATGCCAGTCTGGCAGTGCTGACTTTGCTGCTGAAATCTCCTCTCTCTGCTGCCCGGTGACCTGGTATCGTGTTGGCCCACTGGTTAGAAATCATATGGACATTTCACAGGCAGCATCTTAGATTTTCCAAATTTGGCTAGGTGTCAGGTAGTTTTTAAAGCACTGACTGAAAAAAGTATCCTATTACTTTTTTTATGTATTCTGTACATAACCCTATAATTATTTCAAAAACTACTTGTAAGCTTAATTGGCATATTCTCTCCTGTTTCTTTGCATCTTTGGAGAGTCTTTCTCCAGATGAAAGTATCTAATTTTTAGTGCTGTTGTTATGTCCTCTGTGAGGGACTCATTTGCTGTTGAACCAGTTGGCAAAAATAAAGTTATTTCTAAGAGATGTGTCTAATTTTATTTTACATGCTTGCTTATTTTAATGCATTTGTTGCATATGTCTAAACCAAAATTGATGTTGAAATATTAACGTGCAGCAAACTCCTCTATAAATGTTATAGCTTATGGCTGTGAAGACTGAGATACAGCTACGTCCCTAATAGATTTTGGAGATGCTTTTAGAAGATGACTGTTCCAAGTAATTACTTTTATGTCCTTTCCTTTATGTTAGATGGCATTCAGTGATAGGCATAGGAGCAGTACTGTAGTTACCTTGCCTTGTTAACCTAGTATTATTATTTATCTAGTTATTTGAGTATTTTTACTACTTTTCCAGAAGTGTAGCAACAGAAATGATAGCAAATTAAATCATTATGGCAGGAGTTACACTGGTTCAAAAACTAGATCAGAGCTTTAAAAAAAAAAAAAAAAAAAAGAGTAGATAAGCCATTCTGTAGTTTTCTTTGTTCTGTGATTTAGATGTATGTATTGCGATGATTTAATCCTTTTTTAGTACCTTACTGCTGTAACAATTTAATTGGTCTCTGTCTCACTCCACATTATCATTAGCAGAGGGAAATACTCCTATCTTTTATCTGTTCAAACTCAACAAAGCTGGAAAGAGATATTTTGTTAAATGTTACTCCTTTTGGTAAATTAATTTCTATCTGCGTTGCCCTGTGACCTTTTCATCTCTACCAAGAACACTTCTGAAGGCTGCAGAGTGTGAAAGTACAGATTGTGTCTTTGATGTTGAGTTAATTTTAAAAGGAAAACACTAATAAATACCTTATCAAACACTGGACTAGATTATTATTGCTGATTGTTACCTGAGGAGACTTTGTTAGGTGTAAATAAGTTAAAATCTGTATATTTTCTTGAGAGAAGTATGCCCTGAACTTTTCCAATTTATTTTTTTTTTTGACTTTCACAGTTCGCATCCTGCCTAAGTACGCTAGGCTCTAAATTTTCTTTTTTCCCATGTAATTTTTTTGCAAGCGTTTCTGTTGCAAAGTGTGTCTATAACAAGATTGGCACTATTGAGAGACACCAGCATTTGATGGAGCGCCTGTCTGCTGCTCCTTGCTCCATGGGACAGCAGCCACTACTGGGAAGTGTTTTCCCACAGCCTCCCAGGTCTCTTCCCATCTTCTGTCCTGCCTTCTGCAGAAACCATTGGAACATGTTTTCTCTAATGAATAAACCACAGAAAGATTGAGTGAAGTGTCTTCTAAATTAGGTGGTAATTTAAGATTACCTAGAAACTTCAGTTAATACAGAACGCAACTTTGTGTTTGCTTAGCCAAGGTAATCATGGGAAGCTTGTTACCTGTGATAAGCGCTGTTTTACTGATGTGCTTAAACCAGCATGTCCTCAAAATTTCGCAGGTTTCTGGATAGATGCAATTTTTCAGCTACTCCTTAGCAGCTTGGGTCTTGTATTCTTGAGAGAAGGCCTGTGCCTCTGCCATTGTGCTTTAGTTCAGTTTGGTGGAAGCTGGCTTGAGCTGGTCTGCTGCTGTGTGGAAGCCTGTATGTGTGGTGGGCTTGACCTCTGCTCAAGCTGCTGCTGGATTAGAGGCCACCCAAGTTGTATTGCAGGAGCTGCCCTGAGGTAGGGTGGCAGATCTTGCCTGGGAGTGGTTTTAAAAAATAAGGTCTGTTGGGTTTGGGAATTTCTCAGTTTGCACTGAATTTGTTTATATTTATTGGCGTATTTTAAAATCAATTTTTGTGCATTGACGGTATGATTTTCAGTACTTTCTCACAGAGGATTACTGAAATTGGGGATGGAGAAGACAATCGTGGTTCTAACTTCAAGCTTGTCATGTAAAATACACAAAGTTTTCTCAAAGAGCCTTCTATGAACCCTTGCTGTTGTATGAAAAGGGGAATGTAGAAGCTTTCACCCTAAGCAGCGGTTGCTGACTGAGGTCCAGCTTCTGTTAGCTGGTTGATATTGTGTAGCAGCTGTAGTGTAACCAAAGTGCTGGTGGAGTAAGGTGGTGTTTTAAAGAATTCTGCTGGGAATGAAAAAGAAACCAAGGAGAAAGACAAGGGAGTCCACATTTTAGACCAAAAACTAGAGTAGTATCTGTTTGTTGTGGTGGTGTTACAGTGATTGGTATAATTTTTCTGATAAAAAAAAAATAAATGTAAATTGGATTATTTTTTCATGCAACAGTTTTAACTAGCTAAGCATTTTTCCCTTCAAACTTTCAGTAGAAGGCTTCTAGATGACCTGAGTTTACTTCTGCTTAGTTTGCATATTTTTCTGTTATCTGTGAGTGAACAAATACCACTAAGTCTTTTTTTTGTGGGAATTCCAGATTTCCGGTCGTATTAATAGATATTTACAGATTTTGGGACTGGGACCTAAGTTATAAATTAGATTTTAGGAAACAAGGTCAAGCACTGAGGAAGCTCTCTACCTATTTGAATTTCAAATACTGATACTTGCAGCAAAAGTTTGCAGTCTACAGACGGAGTATGGGGCTTAGAAAGCATTTGTGAAAAGGTTCAGAAAGTGTAAATTTACAGAGGAGTGAGGTTTTGCTAATAGTTCACAAACCAAAGACGGAGCTAATTTTCCGCAAATTATTTCAGCTGCTGGGTGTAGCGCAGAAGTTCTTAAGGAGGAAAATGAATGAGTCAGATTTCACATTGAACAGACAGTAAATTAGGTGCTAGGCCACGGATTCAAAGATTGCTGGGTTTGTAGGAAGTGGAAAGGAAGAAGTTGATGGTAGTCAAAAATGGCTGCTAGAAACATTTACAATTCAGTGCAGCTGATGCTGTCAAGTGATGGACCAATGCCGAGGGTCACTGGCAAGTGTTACATACTTCTGTTTGTGCAAATTATTTGGCTTAAACTCTGCCCACAAAAAAGGATGTTCAAATCCAGTATTTCTGAAGATAAATATTCTCTCCTTTTGCTGGTCTGAAACAGAGGGATCTAGTAAAATAAAGTCTTGCAAAGCAGAGTTTTCTCTGGTGTATATGTGCTTCTCTCCATGTAGGTAAATCTTACAAATGGAAATCAAAATTTAGTGAAACTGTATGTACAAGGAGTATTTGAGTCTCCTGAATCAGATGGTGAAAATGAAAGACAGTTTCAAATTAATTTTGAGATTTCAGATTGAACCTGGGTGAAGCATTCGCAGCAGCTTGTTATTGGATAATAAGGAAATGCAGGTCTGTTAATCAGTGCTTAATATATTTGTTTTAGGCATGCACTCGAATCTTGGTTTCCCCAGAACAAATGGGGTTTTTAGGTTTATTTGAGGTATGTTTTGCCCTTGTCAATTTATTTGCAGTTTGAACGTTCTCATTTCTTTTCAATACAGCGTCATTAATAGCCTACCTGTGTGTTAAACAGGTATTACTTTTTAAGGTTTTCAGAAGATTTCTCCTTTTTATACATTAATGTGTATTATCAGCACTGTCATCAGTTGTTCACATTGCCAGTATGCTGACGGAAACACTTGATACTAGACGATGAAGTGCATTTGAAGAAATGTCCTGTGATACAAGCGTTAAACCACTTACAGCATTTTCAGATAAAAATCTTTTTTTTTTTTTTTTTTTTTTTTTGTTTTGTTTTTGTTTGTTTTTTTTTTTTAGTACATGCATCATGAATGAATCTGCCTCTAGTGGAAATGGTCAAGAGTTTGATGTATTTAGTGCTATGGACTGGAAGGATGGCATAGGTACTTTGCCAGGAAGTGACCTAAAGGTAAGATACGTAATTTTTTTAGTAAGTGAAATAAAAATGTTAAATGATGAAAGAATGCATTTCACAAGCTGATGTGTAGGTACCTGGTGTTATGAATAAAACATGAATCTGCAGCTCCAGTTAAGAGCCTGTAGCCTGTTAGCTTTTAGCTCTGGAGTTTCTTGATCCAGTTTCGGGTGCTGGCACAGACAGCCGTCATCCCCGTAGGAAGGCATAAATTAGCACTGCCTCACTATATAGACAGAAGTAATCAAGTGCACAAAATCCAAAAGAAATCTCAAAAGTGTGAAAATTCAGTCCACTTAGAGCATTGTATTACCATATCACTAGGAATTTTTATGCTGTTATTGACTCTCAACATCTCATATTCTTACTTCTTTTTATTTCTAAAAATAGTTTGTTTTTCCTGTGCTTTTGTCATGTGGGTGCCTAGAAAAATGAATAAAGTGAATGCTTCTGAGTTTGATTTAGTTTAGAAATTTGAGTTACATTGGAATAGTACTTTCAATTGCATTTTTCACTCTGATTTTATTTTTTGAAGAAAATTATAACAACTTTGCTTTCAAAATATTTTTTATTTATCTCATACTTTTTACTGTGTCGTGAGATGTCCTCTGCTGCATTAGCTAAAAATACAATTTTGATATTAGAGACTTTCTTGTGCCTATTTCCTGTTGATTATAGTCAATATTTTCATATAATTTCATTTAGACTAACATTGATGAGGTTTTATCATAGGATTTCACAAGAAACTGTGTTTTTTAAAACAACTTTCTGTCTCTTGGTGCCTGATACAAGTTCTTTTGATAGTTGGAAAAGTCTGAAAATCAGTACATAAATGTTGCGAGTGTGTGTTTGTGTTGGGGGTTTGTTGTTGTTGCTATTGGTTTTTCTCTTGTTCACAGAACCATAGAATAGATTCACAGAATAATTTTCTTTGGAAAGGACCTCAGGACACCGTAAGGACCTCAGGGCCTTGTCCGGTAGAGATTTGGTTATCTGCAGGGTTGGAGATAACACAACCTGTCTGGGAAGCCTGTTCCAGCATTTGACCAGCCTCATAGTGATTTTTTTTTTTTTTTGATACATTATTTGAATTCCTTTTTTGCAGCTTGTGTCTGTTGCCTTTTGTCCTTTTCCTGTGCCCATCTGAGAAGAACCTGGATCCATCCCTTCTATATCCTCCCGTTAACTACTGGAAGACAGCAGTAAAATCTCTCCTTCTGTTCTTAGGACCAAGCAAACAAGTTCACTTAGCTTCTCCTTGCATGTTATCTGTTGTAGCCGCCCGTTGTTTTGGTGGACATCTGCTGGACTTGCTTCAGTATGTCAGTGTCTCTCATGTACTGGACACAATGGTATGGTCCCGTCAATGTTAAACAAAGGGGAATAATCAATTCCCTTGATCTGCTGGCTACCCTCTTGCTAAAGTAGCCTTGGATGCTTGTGGCCACCTTTGCTGCCAGGACACATTGCTGACTCATGTTCAACTCAGGTTGTCTTCTGCAAAGCTGTTTTCAGATAGTTGCCCCTCAGGCTATACTAGTGCACTGTACTAGAGCTGTGCTATCCCAGGTGCAGGGCCTTGCATGTGCATTTGTAGACCTTCATGAGATCTTGTGGCACATTTCTTCAGTGTGTCAATGGCTTTCTGAATCACAAGCCTGCGCTTCAGCCACTCCATCGTGTTTGGTGATTTGCTTTTGCTGCCTGTATACATACAGAGGCCTTTCTTGTTGCCCTTGCTAGTTTCTTCTCCAGCTGAGCTTTGAGTTTCCTAATTTCATCATTGTACACTGCAGCAATATCACTGTGTACCTTCTCTGCATAACATTTCCCATTTTACCAGCTGCTTGCTTCCTTTTCTATTTGAACTAAGTCAGGAGTCCCTAGTTAATTTGTGTTGGCCTTCATCTACATTTACTTAACTTTTCTTAACTTCGCTTAACTTCTTGCACATTGGCATGCATCATTCTGCTGGTTTGAGCTCCCTGGAGAGATATCCAGATTTCCTGGGCCTCTTTACCCTTTAAAGCAGTATGATCCTGCCAAGCAGATCTCTGAACAAGCCAAAATCTGCCTCTCCTGAAGTCCAGTGCTGTTTCAGTATTCATTTTGCTCACTTCTGTCAGGATTTCAGACTTCACCATCTCCTGACTGCTGCTGCCAAGGCTATCATCAGCCTCCACATCCCTGACCAGTTCTGGGCTTTTTACTCGTTTGTTTTGTTTTGTTGTGTTTTTTTTTTGAAGTCCAGCCTTTTAAAATTCCTTTCTGTTTTAATAAGCAGCATTTTGTGAAGGGCAAACATAATATTGAAACGTTAAAGGAATACAATAGGGAACAATATGGAAAGATATAACAATCTCATATAAATCACTGGTGCCTGCTTTATTCAGCTCTGGTTAATCTGTGTCAAAAGAAACAAAACCAAAGCAAAGTTTAGGTCATTAGTTAGGTGAGGAATGGGAAAGCTTCCATACAAAGTGAGGGAAGAGACCAGGAGGTGTAACTGAGGGTAACGTCAAGAAATCGTGTAAGAAGGTTCTTACTAATGTCCTGTTCAAGGAAAAGCATGAGCTTCATTTTAAGATTGCTCTTCTGTTGTTTGTTTGTTTGGATTTTTTTGTTTGTTTTGTTGGGGTTTTTGGGGGGTGGGGAGGTGTTTGTGGTGTTTTTCAGGTTTTCATTTTTATTTGGAAATAAAACGTATTTTTGGACAGAGATTGTTTGATCCAGCCATTAGGGAAGACACAGTTGAAATTGAAACTGAGTCATTCCAACACTGACTAAAGGAAAAGTATTTTCTAACAATGCAGAATTAGCCTGGAGAGATCACTGGGCCAGGGAGCACCAAGACTCAGTGAAAGACTAGGCATTTATATAGATAGCAAAATAATTTGAGCTGTTAGAATGGTAAGATTTTTAAGCTTTTGAGATAATTGTAACAATTCATCTTTCAGGGCTGCTTTGAAATACTGATGGTTAAAAGGGTGACTAATCTCTTGAAACTGTAAATGTGATCATGGAAGATATGTTCTGCTCTTTGTGGAATTCTCAGAATAGTGTTAGTGTGAATGGTTTACCTGAACTGTTCTGATAACAAAAGTATTTTAATACTGTGTCCTAAACGTAAAGAAAAGGGCCTTACGTAACAGTTAGTTCTTGTAAGCTTGCGTGTGCCTTTCAAAAATTATAATAGACTTATTCCAGTAAAGATATTAAACCATTGCCATTTATTTACATTGAAACGCAATTGAAAAATCTGGTGAAAACACTACTAGCAAGATGCACAAATCCAAAGATTGCAGCTTGGTAATAGATTAGAGTGCTTGTGTTTTTTATAATAATAGGCAATAGCTGAACTATTCATTTGCAGACAACCTATTGCTTACATTCTGACATTTAGTCCCTTTTCGTCATAGAATGTTGGGGAAAACTGTCTTTTAAACTGCATTTTGTGAGCATGCTTTAAGTTAAATGTAGACCAAAATGTTGAAATGCTACTTTTTAATATTGACATTTTGGGATTTGCCTACTTGAACTTTTTATCTTTAGTCATTTAAGTCGTACGGCATTTGGTTGTCTTTACTGCTTGCATGATGAAGCTTCATGCTTTTTTTTACATAAGCACTTTTAAAGAAATCTCTTCCTTGTGTGCTGTATCAATATCCAGCCTTGTCAGATTACCAGGTAGGTCTGTCTTACCAGGTAGGTCTATCTGAGCAACCATTCTTTTTAAGAGCCACTTCATTTTTTTGAATGTAATTTTGTCTATGAATTAAAATCTATTTTAAATAGTGTAAAATGCTTGAAACATAAATAACTTTTCTCAGTATTTTCTTATTGCTTAAATTTAGCTTTTCTTGTGATGCAGAAGAACAACTACATCAGAAATAGGAAAATGTTTTACTTCTTTTTGTTACAAAGTCCAATGGGCAGTTTCATGCCTACCAGACGTTTCTGCAGCAGAGGGCACTCACTTCCCAGTCTCATTAAAGCACGGGAATGAAGTCAGATACCGAACTTCCATTCTCAGCCATGCTATGCTCTCTTGTGCCTGCATCTGTTTCCACATTGGTAAAATGCTGGAAATGTTCTTTTCCTATTAATTTAGGCAGTGTTAATGGTTAGATTTCTGTCATCTGTTGTTGGAGAAGGCTGTAGAAATACATTCTCGCACAGATTTTGTTGAAACTCTTTAGCGCAAATAGTCATAAAATAGTTACTACTTTTTGAATGCTGCTTTGAGCATGCTGTGTGACAGGTTGTGGAAAACACTAGAATTTCAAATTACAGGGGGATAGGAAAAATTAAAAATTGTACAGTATGATGCACCAAAAACTGAGAACAAAAATTTTGGAATTGTATATTAGTTCTTTGAAGATGTTTAAATAAGCCAGAAAACTTGAATTCCAGTAGAGTTTAAAATAGTTTACAAATTACAGAATGCCTTCATGTGGCAGGCTAAGTAATGTATGCTCATCTGAAAAACATCAGTGCTTACCAGTTACTCTGCATGGTGTGAATGTAAATGTGAAATACACTTCTCTTTTCTCTTTCTTTTTTTTTCTTTTTAATCTCTGTGCTGAGTGCACACAGTAACACCATCACTTCAAGATTTAAATGTACTCATTAAATTGGAAAAGCTGTAATAATTTACAGTCACTTCCTACTGCAGTGACAAAGTTGATGAAATACTTCGTAATGAGTTTTCTAGTGTTTGTGTTTGGAAAGTTAGCTATTATATACTGCATGGACAGAATTTTGGTCATTATTTCCAGATTGCACATTGTGCTTGAAGGGAAAGAAAAAAAAAAAAAGATTATGAAGAAATTAAATAAATAAATAAGGTTGGGCAGCTAATATCATAGGAAACTAACTATGATAGTGGACCATGAATGGTGGAATAATGATCACTGGTGTCTGGTATTTCCAGCTGCATTGTAAAGAAGGTAATGGTGATTCAGAGTGTTTCCGGATGCATACGTGCAACGACTCAAGGCCATAAGATACATTCTTCCATCTGCCCATTCTGAAATTGCATTCAAGCTTGCTTGAGATAATTAACATTTTGAAAACACTTTTTTTTCTCACAGGATTATATGTCAGAAATACTGGTAGTGTCTTGGGCAATAACTAAGCGCGGTGGTTTTTTAGTGCAAAGTTATTTCATTGCCATAGGTTTCTGGTTAAACCTTTGTATTCTCATAAAATGATTTTGCCTTATTTTTAAAAAGAAAAGAAAGGACATTTCACTATTAAAATTGCTAAAACTGCAAAGCCAAGAAATGCCGGAATTAGATTTACCTTTGGATCTTTAGTTGGGCTTCCTCATGCATAGTCTTAGTAGCCTCTTCAGTTAAGGGATCACTTGCTATTTTATTTCAGAACATACTGTGTCATTTGCTGTGGATGCTTTTAGACTTGTAAATAACTGGGCAGAGGATTTCAGGAAGGAAAAGGAATAATTTTATGATTAATGCAGGTAAATCCCATACAGGAAAGCTTAGTGCTGCACTTGCTTCTACTGCAACTTTCCTGTGTGGGCTGAACAACTTTCTGGAACCAAAACTTTGTCATCTAGCCTAGCCATTCATTTTTTATTTGTAACTTGCTTAGGTTCCCCATGAGGTATTAGTGTTTGGTATTTAGAAATATTCTGGCCAAATTAACTCAGAGAGGGTTGCTTTGTAGGTCAGTTTCTGGATCAGTAAGTGTCATCTTGGCAGGCCTTGACTTCTGGCTCTGTCACTGATGTATGTGTCACCTTAAGAAAGTCTGTTTAGCTGCTATTTCCCACTCAAGTGGAGATAATAAGGCAGACTGAGTTTGCAATGGAGAGAAATCATTGAGAAGCCCTCTGGTACTAAGATAATTCTTGAGCATTCAGGGTGGAGGGTGGGGATTGGAGGAGCCTGAGGAGTGTTTAAGAATAAAGTAGACAAGTACTACTGCAAAGACAACTGAGGTATCCGTCATTTGCTAGGGAAATGTCAGTCTCTCTTGTTAATGGTGTATATTTTCTGATGGTACCTATGCTTTCAGTTCAGAAGTGATGAGACAATGTTTGTTTTTTTTAAAGGTTGTAATATGATTATAATCCTTTCCTGCTTATGCCTGCCCAGATAGGAAAAAATCTTTCCTTTTGGATGCAGATTGTTCTCTCTACTCCATTACTTCAGGATTAGCCTATTGCAGTGTAACTGAAGCATCTTAAAACTAATGAAAGGTTGCTGCTTTCAGCATCAACCCAGTGAGAAGAGGTCTGGCCCTGCCCCTTGGTCATGGCGTGGATTTTAGTCTCTGCCAGTTATGATTTAAGGAGCTCTAAACAGCCTGAGATCCTATTTAAAGTTGTTTGTCTTTAGCCATACTTACAGAGCAGGAGCGTGCTGCAGGATCCTTTCTCATCATTAGCGAAGAGGAATAGTCAGGTGCAGGGACAATGTGTCCCCCCTAACCCCTAACCTTCTTTATACCTGAAAAAGTCAAAATTTTGTGACCAGGCAGGCATGAGAGGTCACATGCTTACTGTGTGCTTTGAAATAAGCTGGGAGCAGAGTACTGAGAAGGATGAAGAGCTAGGAAGAGATACTTTTGTTTTATTTTGTAAGTGGGTGAGAACAGATTGTGTTTCAGGAATTACTTTGCACTGCATTGTAACAGTAATTGCTAGAGCGCCTAAAGCTTTTCTAGATACATGCTCTTTGTTCTTTCAGTGGGGATTTTTTTGCAAGAAAATTAGTAATCATTCTACTTTCAAACAGTGTAGAGTAAATAAGACTAGCCTTACTGCTTGAAGAAAGAGCATAGAAATACCCAACAGCTGCCTAATTTTTTCAGTGCTATCCAACCCCTGCCTGGGGCAGGGGTTCTCTGGAAAAAATAATATGTGATCATGCAAGTAAAGACTTTATCACACATACACAGAAGACAAGAATGGTTGAATGGACAAGTTCTGGCATTTACTAAGTTATTCAACTTAAGTAATATGTAAAAAAAATAGTTTGGCTTATAGCAGGATGTGGTCGGACAATACAATGTCTATAGGCGATTCCTGTGCTTTAAAGAGAGGAGGATCTGTAAGGTGCCAGAAAGGCTCTGATTTATCTGAGCAGTCCTACTGAAATCACTGTACTGTGGTTAAAATCAAGAATGATGGTAACTGCTTGCTAACCAGAGATCTGAGTGTAGTTCTTTGGCTTGTATCACTGTGGAGTCCCAGTTGTCGATCCTCTTGGCAGACTGCTATATAACTCTGCTACTTCAAGTGTAGTTACTCCATGGGCATAAAAGTGCTTACTCAATTTACTTTCGTTTTGGGTAATACAAATTTTGCAAGGCCCTTCTGAGCTAGTCCACACTCACACTGTTGTGGGGGTCAAGATGAGTTTTGTTCTTAAGGTTACTGTCAGAATGCAGCAACAATTGTCTTCATTGCAATGCACGCTTTGTCCTTAACTTGCCCAGTAGATGGTACTGTTGGCTGTTTTATCCAATTTATTTTAAAGCAACACATCAAGATGCTTGGTTTTTTCTCTTCCTTTTTGTCCTTTGCACTTTGATTGTTCTTCTTTTTTCTTCCTTTTCCTTACTGCCTGTTCTCCCAAAATGCATTTTTATCTCGTATGAAACAATAGCAGCCTTTATTCTGATTTGGTCTCTGTGGGTACTGATGAGGCCTTATATACTCTTAAAAGGGCACAAGTAACAGCAAACAGAGATAGTTTGGTCGTTCTTGCTCTGAATTAGACACATGCAACAGCAGGGACTCAATTTGAAACTAGATTTTATGTATTTCTTCCCAACAGGTTTGCATTTCTTAAGAATTAATCTGCAGTATGATAGACATTTCACATTATTTGCAAATTTATTTTTATCCCATGTAGTGACAAATTTACAGAGTATTTTTGTGAGATGTGGAAAAAGAGAACTGAAAGCCCTTTTAACGTATAATTCCCCCTACATAAAACTATGGAGTGCCTTCCAGCCTGCATGGTGAGGCAAAGAATTTCCGTTAGAAATTGAAAGGTTCTAAAGCCATGGCAGGAGGGACAGCAGAAGTCCATAAGAAGAACAGAAGGAGCTTGTGCTTAGCCTAATAAAATTAAGTTTCAGGGTAACAATTCCTTGCTTCAAATATATACCCATAGTAAGTGCTGAGGTACTAGAGCTATGTAAAAAGTTAGAAGAAGGTTTTTTGAGAAAGAAATTCAGGAATGGACACTCGGTAGAGGCACTGGTAACAGAGAACTGGCTGTTTCTCCATTACAGCTGAAACATTTATGAAATACTTTATGTGGTACTATTGCCTGCTGTAAACAAAGGCTTCGTCTCAGTGACTTATGAGACTTGTTCCTATCCTGTGTAAATTTAACACAATTTTAATTTTTTTTTAATGTGTATTCATAGTGATTTTGATCCCTGTAGTAAAACTTAGCATGTGGATAGACAGAAATTGTTCAGAAAGTATTTATAATGTTTGGTTATTATTTATTTAAGCCTTCATTTCCTTCAGTGTGTTCTATATTTGTTCTATGAATATTAAAATGTTCCTAGGGATGAAATTAACTGTCATATAAGCTGAAATCCTGGTATATCAGGGCATCATTTTTTCAGAATGTGAAAATATATCTCAGCTCTTGAGTGGAAAGACTCTTTAATGATGTTTAGATGGAAGCTACTGTTTAATTCCCTTTTGATCCTTGTGGAAACTTTTAAACAAGGCAGCTAAGTAAGTTTGTATTGTATACTTAACTCACTAACAGTTGGATTCATCCTGCCAGCTCAGTTTATGATACATTTATGTTAAAAGACCATTGGCTTAATTGGGTGGCATAGAAAATTACCTTCTTAAGAGGTTGCTTAAAATTTGCAAACAGGTATTTGACAAAAGTTGAGTGGATTAAATTCATACCCAACAAGCTTTATAATTTATTGTCTTTTAAATACTGAAGTGATAAAAATCAGGGGTTTTTGTGAGATTATTTTTAAAGTATTTGATAATGGCCTGAATTTGTTTCCATCAGAGGGAATTTTCCTGTTTGCCTTAATGAAGACAGGTTTAAAGAAAATCGCTTTATCCAGTGGAAATTTATACATTTACTTAAGGAGTTCTGTGATTTAAACCCAAATTTTTACTTCTCAGAAAGCTATGGATCCTTCTTCAGAAGTTAGGTCAATGTCACTATTTTCTTTCCTCTGTATCACCTGCTTCAAAATTCTGGACTGTCAAAACACCAAGGGAAATACATGGGAGGACTACTGCTAATATATTTTGGCTTAGGTCACCAGAACTAGAAGAATGTTATGACAGAACCTTATCTTTTTTTTTTTTTTTTTTTTTTTTGGGGGGGAGGGGGGCAGGTGGGGTGTGGGGTTTTTTGTTGTTGTTGTTTGTTTATTTTTTGTTGCTTAATTTTTAAGTAGAAGAGGCTTACCAAAGTGCTAATTTTTTTCATAGACACATAAAGTACCATTACTGTAGCTCCCTTTTGTCACATTTCCAACAGTAGACACTAGCTGGCACATTGCTCTGGCAGCTCTTACCATGTGATAGCTTTGTGTAGCATGCTGCTTTGTACATCTATTTATCCTGGTTTTAAGCAATTAACCTCTGTCACAAGTTTTTCATTGCTTTTCCTCCCCAGCTAAAACCAGAGCCCCACTCCCCAGGTCTGAGGCATTTTTCTGGTCAGCTACAGAGAGCTCAGCATGCACAGTAATGCTAAAGCTTTAATTAGGGAAGCAATGAATGAAAGCAGACATATCTCCATCAAGTCTGTGTCCAAACAGGAGCTAGAGGCCTCTGACACTGATAAAGTGGAGGCTGTGGGCAAAAGCAGAAGATAGAGGTCAGATGAGGCAGCACGCTGCCGCGTGGTTGTGTTCTCCTGCGTGCTAAGGCAGTACTGACTGGTTTTTCTCCATCACTGCACCCATCTTGGTGTGGTAGCCCAGCTGTTGAAGAGTTGCTTCCTTAATGGTTTGGCTCTTGCTGCCATGAACACCCTCCAGTGACAGGGTAGCTGGGAGCAGCCTTCCCTACAATCATCAGTCTTTCATCATGTTTGATGCCTGTCAGTCAGTTATCTGAACCGAGAAAGGCTTCAGGAGACCACAGTGGAGGATGAACATATGTATAGTGTCAAGGCTGCACATCAATCAGATCATACAGAAATATCATATGTATTAATTGGACTGCTTAGAAATACCTTTGGTATACACATGTTCTGGCTGATTATGTATGAAGGTGCAGGCAAGTGTTTCCAGAAGTCAGTTAGTAACCTCCCTGGTAGGCTGCAGCGCCATGTTTTAATCTGTGCTCACAGCCTGTTTGCTTAGCCAGCTCTTGCAGAGTTAGAGCCTTTGGAAACAACAAAGGTTTTGCTTCTGGCATCCACTGATTCCAGAGGCAGCAAAGCACCAATAACAAAAATGAGTGTAAACAAATAGCAAACGTGAGTATAACCAAACTAGGAACCATACTGAGCACGTAAGTCAGCTATAAGACAGAAAGATGCTCTTCTGAATGGTAACTGCTATTCTTTGGGCGGAACAGCATGAGTATGAGCATATGGTGTTACTGCCTTCAGTTCAAGGCTGAACTCCTGGACTTTCAGTCCAGATGGATGTATAAACAGTTCACCCACACTTGCATACCTGTTCTGAGCATTATCATCACAAGTAAAAATCTTGGCTCCAGAAGTCTTATGACCGTGTGAGGTCCTCCTCTTCTTCCTCTCCCTTCCCTCAGCTTAGTTCACATTCCTTAGGGCCCAATGGTTCTTTGCAAATGCTGAAGTTGGAAGGGATGTATTAGTGAAAGCATGCTGTTGTTGTACATATGCATGGGGCTTAGCTTTGCTTTCAGTCAGAATGGCTTATTTTCAGTACTGTACCATAGCAGGGTCCAATTCATCCTGCAGCCTCTGGAGGCGCAGAGAAGGTCAGCACAGTGCCAAGCAATTGTTCTCCTCACTTTCCCCAGGTGAATTTGCCTGACCAGAGAAATAGAGAAAGGCTTCACGCTATTGCCCCTAAGGAATATTTTCACAGGTGGGTGCTGTGGAGTTTTGAGAAGACTCTCAGGTGTAATTATTCTTGTTGATCTCCATTGGTGACAGCATCACACTTCTGGAGACCTGTCCTCTGTGGCAAAGCTCAGCAGGATACCCCTTCAATGTTCAGAGCAGGCAGCCAGGGACAGAATGTTGCCTTGAGTTCAACATGTGTAACCAGCTGGGCCTGCAAACAGCATAGTGACTGGAAAGCTGACGTTTATTTTCGTCTGGTAGTGCTGTAATCATTACAGCATTTGGAATATGGTTTTCTGCTGGCAGCAGAATGGCTATAACTCCCGGTGCTCCTGTGTAAGTAGCACAGCATGTGGGGTATTGTTGAGCCTTGCTTCTGGCTGACAGTAATACCATGTTCAGCATGTAATTAAACAGCTCATAAACTGCCTTGAGATGTTTATTTATGTGTACTTTACAGCAGAGAAGTACTGTCATTTCAGAGGATGCTGGAATTTCTGTACTCGGTGAAGCATTTGTATTTGACATTCAGTTCCCTTTTCCTTGACAGAAGTGCTCAGTGAGTGGAGTGTGTTGTTTTGCTGGCAATGAAAAGCATACAGTTAGGAGATTTTCCCATGAAATTCCGTTACTGATTTTTGAATTATTGTGTGTGCATGTGAAGGCAATTTATAGCATTATCTATTGCAGATTAATATTTTTAGATAACAAAATGACTTTGCATTTTGCTTGATAGAAACAAGAAAGGCTTGTTCCCAATTCCTTGGGGATAAGCAGGTACACATAGGAATTAGATAATATGGTGAGGACACTGCGTAAAAACTATCTCAGTGAATAGAAGAAGATCCCAAAAGAGCATATTAGTAAATTTTTACTATTTTCTATGGCATTTGTTTTTTCTTACAGTTTAGAGTGAATGAATTTGGGGCCCTGGAAGTGATTACTGATGAAACTGAGATGGAAAGTGTCAAAAAGGCAACTGCTACCACTACCTGGATGGTTCCAACTGCTCAAGAAGGTCAGTTAAGAGGTGATAGACATTTTCTGTGATAGACTATATTTTAATATATCAGTTTTTCTTGAAAGGTTGCCCTGCAAAAAAAAAAAAAAGCCAAACAGACAAACCAACCTTATTTGCTTTAATGCACATGGTATCTCTGATTTCACTTGTTTCTTGGGGTGTTAATAAGAATGAAAAGAGATACATTTTAAGTTTAAAGGAAATAATTCCGCTGTTAAACATCTGAAGTTTAATTGCCGTCACGTTTTTTTCTAACAGTAACTTTTTCTAAGTTTAGAATTGTTTTTTTCCCCCTGTCAGATTTGCAAAATAGTCAATTTCTTACTTTCAAATTACTGAGAATTTTTCAAATGTTATTTTTATTGACCTAGTCCACCAGTCTGCCCACAGACTTTACTAACTGCCTACAGTTCATTTGTGACTGAAATACTGTGTACTGTAAACTTCCTTCACATGATGCTGGCTATTGCTCAGCTGCTGCCACTGATGTCAATGTATGTTTGTACTTTTGCCTTGCTCCTGCTGACTATGCTTTTTTACAGTATTAAAATTTGTGTGTAGTACCCATTTATGTTTATCTTGAATAATAAAATTTTAATAGTTGTAGTATCTCTCTGCCAAATAAGGTATTTCCTGGATTTAAAATACTGATCTAAGGAAACTCCTTTTTTATTCAAAGAAAGCTGGTTTTACATGGTCATAAGTTCTGAAAATCTTGATACTCTGACTCCAGCAATGAAGGAGTAGTGTGAAAGAGAATGTCACAACTGGTTGTGTGATTACTTACAACTACCTAGTTTACTTCCTTGTTGATACTGGATTTTACCAATTTGCTTTTAAAGTACACGTTCTTTAAGGTCTTTGAAAAGCAGACTTTAAAATTTTGATTTTATAATTATCAGTATAAATGTGATAAGCAAAGTCAGTGATAGTTTTCCTTTGCTGCTTTCCCCCCATTAAGTCTTGTCTTTTGTGAATAGGCAAAACATTTACACCAGTGGGAAAGCAGTTTGGACCTCAGCTGTGGGGTCTTCAGCTTCAGACCACAGCTGTTCTGTTCTGTAGGTCCATCTCCAAGGCAGTGACAGTTGTTCAAGATTCAAATCTGTGATGAGAGTAGCAACAGTGTGATAACATAGTGGCAAAACAGGTTCTCTCCTTAGATTGAGAGGTCACAGTTAACTGCAGTAAAGCACGCAACTATTATCACCTCTGGTCTGGGAAACCTAAAAAAGCCCAAACAAATAATGCTAATACTGAATTAAAATATGTTTATGGACACATAAATATGCCAAGTAAGCATCCTACTACTACCTTACACTGTTCTTGATAAATTTAATGCTCTCCAAAAGTAAAAATATTGTTGAAATTTTCCATTGTGAGAGGAAATAGTGGTTCTGGACTGCTAATGATGCTGGAGTGAAAAGAAAATAATAAATGATATATTTTTCTAGTGGAGATAGTCTGCGCAGATGAGTTCATTTGACTCTGCCTTCAGAGACAGTAGGGTGCTCAAGCAAAAGAAAGAGTTTATGACTTGAAATCTGCCTTTTGGGGGGATGCAAGTCAATGACCTGCTATAGAAGCTGGAGAATTTTACAGTGCTTCATACTTGCCTTTGAGTTAAAGAAACTGCGTTCTCTCAGTCTACACACACCTCTTGTGGGGAAATTGTAGCTTAGGATGAGTAACTTTGTATTTGAAAAAATATTGTTGCAAATCAGTGATTTTTTTACTTCCTGTGGGTGTCAGACAGATTGAGCTATAGCTGCTGCTCTGAGGGACTGTAGATTTAGTCAGTGACTTACTTCCAGAAATAAGTTCACATATTGAAAGATAACTCCCCCCACAGTCTTTTTCCCAAATGACATTTATACAGGTCAAAAATGAGGCATGTCAGCAGGAGGTGAGATGATGGGTTCTGTGCAGTGATGGCTGGGCAGTCAGTGTGGTGCTTGTCACAAAATTCATTCCTTCCACAAGCAGTTGCACCAAGCAGTGTCAATGTTTCACTGATTGCAGAAGCATGAAATCAGTGGATTCCTCTTGTGTTGCAATATGAAAACCCAGTTTGCTTGTCGGGAATATGGGTCCCATGCAGACACTAACTCCCAGTTCTTAATTCTAACAAGAGTGGTGTGACTTCTGTTTTCCTGTTTGCTTGGCAAGGCCTGCTGAGGATGGTTGGATATGTGTCACCTCTACCTATGTGAAGTTATTTTTTTTCATTGTACAGCCTTTTCAGAAAAAACAGGGGTCCCCACAAGGTTGAAGGAAACTGCAAAAATGGATGGACTTGTTTTCTGTGAAAACTGTTACCACTATGGTACCATAGAAGAATTTGTTCCTGAAGGAAAGTTTTGCAGCCAGAAATGTGCCCAGCAAGTAAAAAACAAGTAGGTGCTTTTATAATGCATAGAAATAAAGAATTTGGCATAAATGCAGCATGAAATCAAAGGGAGATATTAAGCAGACACATTTTGGTGAATTTCTGTTGGTTTCTAATGTTCTTTCACTGTTTTTTATGTAAATGCATTAACAGTATTTGGTTTTGTCTAACACCGATGTTGAAGGTAGTCTTTTTTGCCCAGTGTGCTGTGTTCTCCTGTCAGATGCAAGCGGTAAAACAGTCTATGGGATGCATGAATCTGTGTCAGACTCCCACCCTGTTTCATAATCATTAGAATTAAGATAACCAGTACTGAGATGGTTTGTGTGGTAACTTAATTATAATTAAGTGCAAGAGCTATTTTATAGATGATGGTGAGTGAAAACATGGACATACTGTAGTTTCTCAGCTCCTTTTAGCTAGTGCAGTTCATCTCATCATAAAAGAAGGCTTGTGTTGTATGGCCGTTTTGTATTATATATTACTGCATTATGGGAGTTTTTAACATCTATGATTTTTTTGTGCATTTTCCTTCATTTTTAGCTTATTGCTTCTAAGTTTTCTGTTCTGATTGCACGATTAGCAATTTGTACATCACATACCAACTTTCTCCAATTGGATTTATCAGTCTTAACAATCACCTTTGCTTTCCTTTCTGTAAACTGCCCTGCAGTCCTAAGCATTTCGCAGTTTCTTCTCCATGAGACTTGATGTACATGGGAAAAGACACAACGTTTAAAACATGCAGAACTTGTTCCCTGTAAGCTGACAGCTTTCTTTCTGCAGTTTCTATTGTGTGTCTTTCAGATTAGTTCATCTGACAGATATAATTTCCAGTAGCATTTCTAAGAATATATTTGGTATAATACTCTGGGACCAACAAACAACCTTCAGATTTACTCACTGTTTACTTGTTTTATGAATATGAGAAGTGAAATAATATTGGCTTTGTGTCATTGTGTTACTCTTGTAATAGAGAACCAAAGGAGGAAAAGCCCAGCATGGAATGCAATGGCGAAGATGATTCCAAAGGCATTCGGAAAAGAAAAACAAAGTTACCTATCAGAGAAGAGTTGAGGGATAATGGGGAGAAGAAAGAGAATCCTGATGAAACTGTTAGTATGCATCATAAACTCATTCCTGCAAGTATTTCAGGGGGAGTTTTACCTTATATTGCAATGTCAGTAATGTCATCAGTCTACAAAGAGAAGCGACTGCATCGCTGTCAGCCCCACAATAACTAGTTGATTCACTTACCAATTTAGTTGTGCCTCATCTGTAAATTGTAATTATTAACAATGAACTGACAAGAGCTAGTTTTGAACTCTTTTCCTGCCTTTCTTAAGAAAACAACAAAAAGAATTTAAAGGAAAAATGATACTAACCTAGACTTGTTATATGTTTAGCATAGAAAAATAGGAGTTAATATTTGCCAACACCTGTCACTTTGTCATCCTGCACATAAATAAATGACTACAGACTAATACTTTATTTACAAAGAAAGCTACGTTGCAGTTAAGAAAAGAATAGTTTTGATTTTCTTAGTGTAATTTGCCTTAGAAAATTGTGGATAAAAATTTGATTGTGTTTTATGTTAGTGTAATGTCTTCTGGGGTACCTTTTGATTTTTTCCTTTTGAACTTATTCACATACCAAAGAGACTGCTATTTATCTCTAGCACAGTAAGGCCGGCTGCAGGCTTTGTGATCTGTCCCTGGCTTAGACAAGGCTGGCTGGCTGAGTGCTGGGAGTTGAGAGTCCTCTGTCATTTTCGTTGTGTTTGCTGTGATTTGTCACTGATGGCTTGCTCTGTTTTTATTAGACACCTGCAGGTTTGTTTGAGATAGCAGAGAGCTGTGTCAGTAGCCATTTAAATGAAGCCATAGTTAAATCTTGGATGTCTCCGCTTTTACTGTACTAGAGTTCTGAACTAATGATGTTACTCTATTCTTTTTTTAATTTAGGAAGACAAACCTGAAGGCAGGATCTTGAGAGTCTCACAGAGAGCCCGGAGGAAAAGAAAAGGGGAAATAACAGTTTTGAAGCAAAGTAAGTTAGATTACTAAATAAAAATCTCAGCTATCAATTCTTTAGGTAATATCCATCTCTTATTGTGAATTACCAGTGTTGTTTGACTGAATTTGTATTCCCTATTGAATAAATTTATTTTTTTTTTCCTGTTCAGTTCTGTAAAAAGAAAGCATTAGTGTTACTTATAGCAATTAAGTTTTGAGGACTGAAAAATTGCAAGAGCCAAGAGAATTCTGGGGAAAAATCCCATCACTTGGAGATTGATTTCCTTTTACAAAGAACCAGTTTATATACCTTTGGCAGTGTGGAGGAGGATATAGTGAGTGTAAGTTTAATTGATACACATTTTTGGGATTTTTTTCATCCTTCTAAAGAGTGTCAATATTAAAGGGAATCAGGCCCATTTAGTTCCCAGATGTTGAAAGACATGTATTAAAGTAGAAGTGAAAGTTTACTTTTGTTTCCTTGGGGATCAATTTTGTATCTACCGTATGTGCTGGAAGGAGACACATTAATGGAACTGTTTAGGAATAATTGCTGTAATCAGTCCAAAGGGACATACACTGCATCAAGCGACATAATAAAACATTGTAAGTGAGTGCAGTTTTTTCAAGCTGATAGGTACTTTTAGGAAGAATGAGAGAATCAGTAGCTATTATACCTCAGTGGTACACCAAGCACAAACCTACATCTTGCCCCGCAAAGTGTTTCTTATGGTAGGCTGGGAGCCATTACCAGAAGTTGCCAGGCCACTAATCATCACAGAGCTTCAAACAGCTCTGGTGCACACTAGGCAGATGAAATACTGATCGAAGATGCGACACATAAAAGTTATGGAAGACCCCCCCCCCAGACAGAATTACTCCTGAAATAAGAATATTATTTCTACAGTTGTTTCCAGAGCTGAGGTGATAAGAAGCTTGTGAGGTACAAGCACAAAGCTGATGCTCTATGGAAATCACTGCTGTCCGCAGACAATGATCTGCACAGATTTCTTTTGTTTGTTTTTATTTGGGAAAATGTCAGTTCAGCACAAGAGATTTGAAATAAAAGACCAATTTATATTCAGAACCAAGCACATAACTATATTGTGCTGAGCAACACATCTTTTAAATGGAATAGATAAAAACTGGGTAAATCACAGATAAAATAAGATGAATGTGCTTTAATAGTGTTGAGCAATTGCTGTCATTCTGAATTTTGTTATCTTTTGGTTACATTATCAGCTTTCTTCAGGAGAGTTTGGCATTGTTATTGTTATGGTTCATGTTTTAATCATAAAAGTACTTAGCCAGGCTGTTAGTTAAGGGACTTCTCTTGTGAGTAGTCCACAATCAGGATCAATCCAAAATCATAATGCGGCCTGTGAGGAATCCTCCTGGCAACGTAAGCTTATGGTCAGAAATGCTAAGCTGCATGTGCAGAGGCAGCATCTTAGAGCAGGGTGGAGGTGCATGAAAGTAGATACATACATGGCTAGCCTCACAAACCATCTGGTTTTGAAGTTCCTGGCTTTTGCTAGTATACTTAGCGCTTTATTTTCAAGGCCTATAAACTGTTTTCACTGATGAGACTGTAGCCAATATTAAAGTGGACTGTAATCAATATTACAATTTCCATGCAAGTGTATGCGAGTATTCACACTATACAAGCAAACCTGAAACTGGAGATTGTTGTTGTGTGGTAATAACATGATTAGGGGAAGAAAGCACTGGTGACAGTTTTGATGGCTTGGAGAAATTACTGTTAAATCACTGCCTCTCCACCCAAAACCATCAAACTACAAAGATGGAGTAGGTTAGAAGCATTCTGAATAGGGTTAAAGAATCAAGTATTTCAACTGTGATCAAAAAAACCCATGTCACCAGTTCCATCCATTTGCAAATGCTTTCCTGGCAAAGAAATTCTGAGGAAAAAAATAAAAGTAAAATATTGAGCTACTTTGTGCGTTTAACTGGTCTTTTGACCCACTGGCAAATTGCATATCTTAATGCCTCTTATGAGCAGTAAGGGAAAAAGGACAGGGAGCAAGACTTCGTAAGTTGTTCTTGTCACCTGAAAGACCTTTTTCTCACTACTAATCAAATTTCTGTTGCCGGAAATCTTTCTGTGCAAACCAGGAACCTTCGTGTTCCAGGTGCTATTAAACCTACAGAGCTACTTATTTCCTAGAAATAAGTACTAAGAAACTCCATGAATGTATTTAATAAAATGTAGATTTGAGATAGGTGTATTATAAACTTTGAAGTGTTGTTTAGGTTTTTTTGTTTTATTTTTCTTCAGAAGTAACAGTTGCAGAACTCCTTTGCTGTTGTGTGCTTCTTTACAGCTATACCCTCTAAAGGAAGGCAAGCATGGTGCTGGGCATCCTATCTGGAGGAAGAAAAAGCTATTGCAGTACCTACTAAGCTTTTTAAAGAGGTACGCCATTCTGAAGTTTAAGTCAGTCAGCTACCTAAAATCACGAAATTTCTAGGAAATAATTAAAAAAACTAATTTGGAGATTTTAAAATTCCTTGGGGAAAACCCTACATGATTAAAATAATGCTGTCCATCAGCAATCGTCAAGATAGTTGGAACATGTGAAATTAGTTATCTATCTTTGCTTTTTCAGAGAATTCTGTAGTTGCAGATGAATGCTGTCAACTGAGACTACAGAAAGCAGATGCTTTTCCAAAATCTGCAAGTTCTAGCCTTTCCTTCTAATCTCTGAAACTAAACATGTAATAACGTACCCTCATATTTTATTGCATATCATTCTCTTCAAACATATTTAGAAAGGTGGTACAAAGGTAATCTTTTGGCTTGTTGCTTTGATTATATTACTTGTCTTTTTGCAGCTCCTGGTGACATACATTATTACATTAGATACTGGTTTGGCTTGTTCCATTTGTCTGTCATCTGATTGGATGTCACATCATCATATCTTGCTTGTCCTTTGCTGGCTATGGTAGTCTTTGCCATTTGTCATTTCAGTGCTTTGTCTAGTGCTGCCTCTCCCGCTTGGAAGAGAATTCTGTACACAAATTCTCAAAGCTTCCATACAGTTCTCCTTTCTTGCAAAATCTGGCAAAACATGTGAACGTATCTCAGCTGCTGTACTTCTGCTATGTATATCCAGTATTATTTTTTGATAATTCTGGTCAAACTTGCAGCCTGTTTCTTGCGTCCATTTCTTAGTTTGCTTTATACTTCACTGTTAAATCTTTCGTGCAGAGATTAGCTTTTCAGTTTACATGTGCATGTGATGCTGACCTTTAATTGGTGCTTTTAGACATTACTGACATACAAAAATAAAGAATCAGGATTGCAATGTACAGAATCCATATATTTGTAGGTGCAAGGACAGTTACCCAGCCATCCTTAGTTATATGCCCCTGTGCTGTTTACTGGTTGAAAACATAATGAGAAAAGGAATCTGGATATGTAATGTCTCTATCTGGAAGGTAGATTTACAAAGCGTTGCTCTCCCTCTCTGAAGTTCCATAAAATGCTCTTGGCGGCACCCAGGCATATACCAGCTTTTCTGGGCACTGTAGTGGTAAATCTGGAGTTACATGATGACGTACTGTTTCCTTTATTTTTGTCCACAGTGTGCCTTTCTCATTCAGTGCATATTATTTCATATTTTGTTTTAAACAATTTAGCCCCTGGGTAACTCTAGGGTTTTATGTAGTGTGCAGTATTTAAAGTGTATAGTGGAGAGAGAATTCTTAATAACACTCAGAAGTGTCCAGGTAATTTTTTACAGATGCACAAACAAGCCGCAGGAACCGGAAAGTTCAAAAATCAAAGCAAAATAAACCCAAAAACTACAAAAAACCTAAAAAAAAAAAAAAATCCCAATCGCCACTGATTTTGAATCATCATTTTCCATTCGGATTGTAAGGATTATTCTTACTTTTTCTCTATTTTTCCAGTTCAAAACCAGTACTTTCACAGTGTGTTTTCATATCCTGAATTAAGAATGGTCAGGGTAACAGAGTCCTTGCCATTTCCTGGTACTTAAATCTTAGAGTTATTTCTAGGCTGTGACTGACAAGCTGACTAGCTGCTTCACTGAAAAAATTATTGACCCCTGAGTTTTGATTTTTCAATCCCCAACTTTCCTTGTGTAATCTTTTGGGGTTTGTGAATGTTCTTGCACCACACATAAGCATTTGTGATCCTTAGTTTGCCATCTCCTCATTCGCTGACTGATGTTGCCTTCACTCTTATTTTGTTCTTGTATCTCTCCTTAACAAAGTATGTTTAAATGTTTCTTGTGAAGGTAGTGTGTGATTACTGAGTTTGCCATAGTGAGGGTAATGTGTGATTACTAAGCTCGCCGTAGCTTTATCTTGGGTGACGTACTGAGAATAATGCACGAAACTGTAATCTCTTGAAGAGTGTTAAAATTACTAGTCTTCTAAAAGTTGCCTGTCATTTTGCTGTAGCAGAAAAACAGATTGTGTTGCCTTAGAAGTTTTAGACTTGATAATGAAAAGAATAGTGATTAATTAATGTCTTAAATTTCAGGAAATACCTGTCTGATAATGGCTTAATTTTTAGTGTTTTGTTTGTAGAATTTTTTACTGTTTGTACTGTAATGTTTATTATAATAATGAAAGGATAAACAGATTTTTGACTTTTTAACTGTTTCCTTTGTAATTTTATTTGTGCTTGCGTTTGCGAAATGTCGGTTACATTTTTTACTGTTGTTCCATAGTGTGTCAGTATTTCTAGACTTTTCCAGAGCTTTTTTTATCTGTGAAGTATTTACGATGTAGATGGCATTAACTGCAAGTCTATGTACCAAGGTGAACTTTAAAAATTTGAGTTTATTACTGTAAAAAAAAAATGCTCTGCTTTCACATTTCACATTTCCTCTTGAGGAAGTATCTGGAATTATGCACAGTGTGACTTCATTAAACATTCATTGATAATAAAGATGTTGATGTTTGGATGAGATGACTTCTCAAATGCTTGTTCTGCAGTCAGATAGCTTTAACTGAGGTCTTCAAAACTATCTAAGCTATTTTTAGATAGGGACTTAGAGCTGTGGTTAGACATCTACTAGCTGACCACTTTAGGCTGATTTAAACTAGTCTGGTTCTCCATTTCCCTTCCCCTTGACTGTGTATTTCTGCTGTTGTGCCATGCACTGCATTTTTTTCTCCTGGGTTTATTATTCAGTTATAGCAGTTGCAGCCAGAGCCACCAAAGAGAGGATTTGCTTCCTTCTGAGTAGGTGAGACCTCTCTGAGTACCTCCCTCAGTACTCTTCTCTTTCCATTGACTGCAGAGATACTGCAGATGGCTACGGAGCATGCATAGCTTTCAGGCAGGAACAGAAGGAAGTAGTGGCATGTAAGATGCTTCTTCCATATTTTGTCTGTAACCATTTGGGACATAAAAATCAGCTGTGAATTTGTTAACCTGTGGAAAGAAACTCTCTTCAGTTTTAGTTATTTTTCTGATAATCCCTCCAATTTAACGTTAATATCCTTCTTTAACAGGGGACAGGGAGCATGATACATGAGATGCTGATGCCTTCCAATTGAAAAAACTGTTCTGCTTAGCCTTGTTTTCACTTTATCTTCTTTCTAAGATATTCCTCGAGGTTCTTTGTAATGGGATACAAGGGTAGTCATGTTCCTGTGATGCAAGCATATTCCTGAAAAACTAGCTAATATGGACTCAACATATAAAGGGGAAAATGGCATCAAAAAGGCCATCCCTATATACAATGTTTTGTATTTCTGCCATGCAGCTCATTTTTTATAGCCTGAGATGTGGAAATGAAAAGGCAAACTAGAGCATCATCGTTATAATAGGAAAGATGACAGGAAGGTGTCAAAATGTTACTGAGCAGGCTGAAAGATCAATAATTACATTGTTAAAATGTTTATTGACAACTAGTGAAAAAAGTTGAGGGTAAATCATGTCATCTTCTTTCCCTTAATTAACCTTTTTGCTAATTTTTCATCATTTTCTTACATACTCTCAAGTTTTAAGTCATTCTGGTATCAATTTGGTTTTTAAACAATCATTCTTTCTTTTCCAGTGTGTGTTCTTAAAAATACAAAACTTACTTTACAGTGATTTATGAATAAGAATCATTGTTCTTTTGCTTGTAAAGGTATTCTTTCTCTTTTATAGTTTCAAAAGTATCGGAACTGTTCTTTTCCATTGCAGTATCAGTCTTTCCCATACAACAAAAATGGATTCAAAGTAGGCATGAAGCTAGAGGGTGTGGATCCTGAGCACCAGTCGATATATTGTGTTCTTACAGTGGCTGAGGTAAGTAAAGGCTGCGAGCAACCATGGTGTGCAATTACAGGAGAGACTGAACCAAACCAGCAGTAGCTGAAATAGCTTGTTCAACCCTAACAAGCAGACAGAAATTGTATGTGGGAAAATGTTTTTTAACTTAATAATGCTGTATTAAATTTACCTGACAGGCATGTAAAGACTGTCCGATGCCATACAGCAGTCACTGTTTACATATATTTAACATAAGCAGGCAGAAGAAACAGCATTACACTAGTTTGATGATGTGTGATTTTTCTGTCATCTTGTAGTTTAGGTCTATATTTAAAAGACTAAGCAGGAAAAACATAAGTTGACAATTGATATATAGTCATTTTATAGACATTTGATAGTATTTGCAGTTGCTTCATTTGCTGATACAAATACCAGGCACTTTCTTGTATTGCAGTTGCACTAATTTTTCCTGGCTGATGGCCTCCAAAATTGCCTGTATTGGCAACTTCTACAAGTTAGTATATGACATAAACAGTATACAATATATACAATATAAATGCAGTTTGTGTTTTTGCTGCACTTTATGAAATATTTTTTCTCAGGGCTAGCTTCTTTGCTTTTAATAGTATAAATGAGAACCTGTTTTTCAGTCACATTTTATGCATCTGTCAAACATACCTTACTTTAGTTTTTACGTCGATTAACTGAGGATCCTTTTCTGGTTTTGTTTTGTGAATTAAAACAGGGAAAAATTAAAATTAAAATTAGAATTAAAACAGGAATAGGTAGGTACTGTGTCACTGTATTCTAGGCAACAGCAGTTTTGCAGTTTATATTTTAATAGCCTAGGCTTTTGTGTTCCCATTTCTGGATCTCTTCATGGCCCATAGTCATATCCCATTTCTTTAGATGTCTGTTACATTTTCTTGCAGGTGGTATGTCAGTAGATGAGTGACCTGAATTCCACGGAATTCTGAGATGGCAAACTGAAAGTTATGTCAGAGTATAAATGAGATACAAACCAGGGTGACCTTGATGTCAAGAGATTTTCACTGGTGGCTTACAACTCAGGAAGATGTGGAGAATTTTTGTGCAGAAAATTTTTGTCCTGTTTGTGTCTTCCTGTCAGTGGTTAACTTATTACTTCTTGGAATAATGAAGGTTCTGGGTGGCACCTCCACTGTCTTCTCATCTTTAATGTTCTCAGTATCTCTCTGGAGAGCCTGTTGACCATAGTTATTGCTGAGTGCTCCCTTGGATATTGATTAATAGGAATAGCTTGAAAGCATTGTTATCTGTGCTTTGTCCATGATTGTATTAGATGTATTCATGGTTTTCTGTCAGGTTTCTGCTTTGTTCTGATGTTGGGTTGAACAGTTTTCAAGTTTTTGGACAGTAATGGCAACATCCAGCTTTTAGTTAATTCTTTTTACCATAAGAGGAGACACTCAGGCTGAGAATACCTTTGCTTTTTTATTCTTTCTTTTTATCAAATGAACTGATGCATCCAGTATTGGCTTTAGCAGAAGTAAAAGGCTGACTGAAAACACACTGTTGTTATATGTAATACTTGAACAGAAGCTGTTGTGTGTAGGGCACACATTTTAAAACACAGTGTTGTATGTTGTACATTCTTGCTTTTAGGTTTGTGGCTACAGAATACGGCTCCATTTTGATGGATACCCAGATTGTTATGATTTCTGGGTGAACGCTGATTCTTCCGACATTCATCCTGTTGGGTGGTGTGAGAAAACAGGTCACAAGCTTCATCCACCGAAAGGTATTGTTTAATTGAAATGTGTGTTTCTCACAGTTCTGAGATTAAGTCTGTCTGTAGAGTACTGTAATTTTTGGTTTTGGCAGGAATGTTTCAGTTTAGTCAGAGTATTTGAATGTGGCAAATTAAACTCTTTAAGTCTTGTTTAAAATCTGAAGGTTGAAATCCTACCTTTTCTATTTGGTGGAAATTCATAGAAAATGAACTGTAAGAGTCACTCATAAGGCATTAGGAGGGAAAGTGAAGCGATAAACCTGGACCCCAAATGAATGTTTATTGCAAGTAAAATGGCAGCTTTCTGGTGACATGTATGCTTACATTGACATCTCACAGACAGCTGAGAATCCTGTAGTGGAATGTCTTAGGACATTTGCATTTCTAGATAATGATCCTCATTATTGTACATGTATTGGCACACACTAATAAAGATTGTGCTCCTTCCAAATAAGTAAGCTTGAAATAGAGGTGGAAAGAGGAATGAACAGATAAGGATGGAGAAAACATGGTAAGACTACAAGCCTGAAAGTATAATTTGGACATAGCTTATGTAAACAGTATACAGGTGTTGAAATATGTCATTTGCTCATGTAACTCTTTAATTTTGGCAGATGGAGGGCATTTGCACTGAACTGTACCATGAAAAAGGGATGAATGGGCTCCCTTTTGAAACAGGGAGGGGAATATGTGAGGATGAAGGGAGCAAATCCTAAAGAAAGGAAAGTGAGAAACAGATGAATGTGGTGTTTTGACGTACACAGTGAAGGTAGAATAATGTGGTTTAGAAGTGCTGCAAAGTGATTGTTGTGGTTTAAGCTTAGTCGTAAATTAGACAAAGCATGTAGCCTGCTTGTTTTCCCCCCACAACCTGTCCT
>WYDI02023923.1:13524-51662 GCA_009867235.2 Psittacus erithacus | reverse complement strand
CTGAAGGGGAGACCTCAGAGCAGCTCCAGTGCCTAAAGGGGCTGCAGGAGACCTGGAAAGGGGCTTTGGACAAGGGCCTGGAGGGACAGGCCAAGGGGAATGGCTTTAACCTGCCAGAGGGGAGATTTGCAAGCTGCTCTAGTGGAAGGGGTCCGTGGCAGGGGGCTGGAACTGGATGAGTTTTAAGGCCCTTTCAACCCAAACCATTCTATTTGAAAAGTCATTTTGGATGAGTATTGAAATGTGACTTCAAAGACACTCTCACATGCAAGTACAGGCAAATGTTGAGAGCCAGACTCAATGAAAACAGCCGAGCTTTACCGTTTAAACCCAAACACAATCCACCTCCCCACATTCAACTTCCTGATCCCCATTGAAATTAGCATCAATGGAAAAGAAAGACCTGCTGGGGAAGGGCTGAAGGATCCGGCCTGCTTTGCAGGTAGACAAACAGCAGCATGAATAACAATGTCTGTTAGCTGAATGCACTGAAACAAAACCCCTGCGAAACATCCGTGACTGACGCTGCTGTGTGTAAACCGAATCACGCCCATAGCTGGACCCAGGAACACACACAACAGGCGTTCCTTCAACAGATGCTGCCCATAGCAATTGGAAACGATCACTAAGCAACATCCATCAGAGCGAGTTCAAAGTCACAGCTCGCTTCCCCACCCACACAGTCGATGAAGGACAAACACCTTGTGTTTCTTTTATGGGTACAGGAGGCATGGAGGTATTTAAACTCATGCTTATAAGATTAATTACAGGAATCTAACTTTTCTGACACTTATGTCCCACAGCAGGGCTGCTTTGTGCAGATAGGGAATCTTCACTCTGGAAAACACAGCTAAATAACACTGTGAAAGTCCTTTTCCACCTCTCTGTGGCAGAGTACAAGGCACAGTCAGCTGGGTTTGGCCTCCAAGGATTCTCAGCCAATTTATTCGGCACTAAGACTTAAAGCTGATCAAGATTAATGTGTGAAACCAATTGGTCCAGCATGGATTACCTTTGGCTGTAGGTTCCTCATGTTGAGCAGAGTTCACATCATCACTAGGTTTGTACAGCTTGCACCAGGTAGGCTTTTTTATTGCATCCACCTTCTCAATAACTCCCTTCATCTTAAACGCATTTGTGTGCCAACAAAGCAGAACAGAAGCACCTAATGTAACCAGCAGTTCAGGTCTTCTACAGACTGAAGCACAGGCAGCCTACCTGTACACAGCAAAGGCAATCCAGTAATTTTCATGTATTCCTGAGAGGGGAAATAGAAAAAGTCCCAATTTTCCTAATTTTAGATGAAGTTAGTGATCAAAATTAACATTAACCTTACACAATTCCATAACAGATTGATGTGGAAGACAACAGGCAATGTCCTCCTTTTTCAAATGCATGCAAAAGCCTTCTATCTGCCTCAAAGAAAACCCTTTCCCAGCAACCCCCACATCACAAGAAAACCTCAGCCCTATGTTTGTACAATACTATCCCTTCCAAAGCAAACGGACACCATCAGACTGCATCAGGCGTTTCATATTGAGATGCATCAATAAAATGTGATTTATAGCAATGTCACAGGAACATTTTGTACTTATCAAGCTCAAGATAAGATAGGAAGCATTGAGAAAGGCTCATTAAAGCACAGTCTGGCAGTGAGCACATTAACGAACTTGCTTTTCAAAGCTTATTAGCAAAGAGGCAACCGGTAAAAAGGAACAGCTTGCAGGAGTAGGTGTGTGTTGAGAGGGGTGGATTAACCTGCTGGTGATGACTGTATGAAAAGTTTGGTTACAACACAACTCCTATGTTCAAAGTGTCCACTTCTTTTATGCTCTTGAAATAGCAAAAAGCTCCTGTGAGGATGAAGAGCTCACCACGCTCCTCCCATCCATACCTATTTCTAGTTCGAAGTATCATCAGAGCATTTTGGTTTTCTGCGACAGGAGTGCCCTTAAGTAGTACTTGTATGTTTTGGGAGCACAGAAACAGCAGCAGAGTTAACTGCCTGTGTTTAGTCTCCTGTAGCCTTCAGAAGAGGTAGCAATCAGACCAAATCACCACCTAAAAGGTGGGTGAAGAACTGGCTAATACTGGGAGTTACCACAGTTGGGACTGAAAGATGCTGAGAGTGGTGTGGCAGAGAAGGGATTCCTCTGGCTGCAGTTCAGCTAGGGTTCTTTGTTTGTTATTCCAACAATAGTTAATGCTGCAAGCCAAAAATTAACCTCTTTGCAAAAACCCAAGCTTTCAGAAGGAGAAAGGCTTTGCTGGAAAGGGAAGTGCTCCCTGGGCAGGAGGAGGGCATTACGCCTTGCATTCTAACACCCCCAAGTGGCCACACCAGCAGGGTGCTGTTTGCTCTGGGTCCATGGATTTCCACTCCCCAAGCACTGGAGAGGGCAGAGATTGTGCTGTGTCTGCAAATGAAAACTAAACTAAGGGGGGAAAAAAGGAGGGAGGATATAGACTTTTCACAATAGGAAGCCCAAGCGTTTCAGGTAGAGTGGCGATAGCAATTGTGAATGATGGGGGAGGTCTTAACAAGAGAAACCCAAGATTTGCACAGTACAGAACAAAGAAGAGTTAACTGTTTGGAAAGATACATCCAATGCATCTCTGTCTACTCCAGCAAATTGGCGACCTCCTTTCATAGCCATTTTAACTGATAGGTTGCTATGTCTTTTTCCCTCTTCAGCTGCATATGATGTTTTTGAGCAGAAGTGCTCATCAAGGCTGATAATTTCATGTGCATTACAACTTAGATTGCTTCACCTCCTCAAAGACACATCAGAAATCCTGCTGCCATTGAGGTACGCCACACACACACAAACTATGTGTAGTTTGTACTTTACAACATGTTGTTGTAAAGCCTGTAGCTTTACGACCAAAGCATTGCAAAGTGACACCACCACATTCAGCCAGGTTCTACTTAGAGCTATATAATGAATCATTGTGAGCATTCAGTGAAGTTAAATACAGCTCCAGCAGCCCGTGGCTTTAGGTCAGCTTACCCCAGCAGCAACCTGCTATTCCACATGCATTAAAATATTAGCAATTAGCTACTACAAAGTTTCCCAGGATTGAGGAGGGAGAAGTGAGGAAGGGGAAAGAACAGTTCCCAACTCCCATGAACTGCCTTGGGAGACCAATTAGAACAGAACAAACCAAACCCGTGCTCTGAATCCTACAAGGTCAGTTCCTTTTCAGCTGGGGTGCTGTATTTCTCACAGAATCAATGGGTATTGCTGTAGACATCTCTTTAATCCCAGAGTTGTTGACAGCTGTACGTATAAATACCTGTCCAGTGTGAAGAATAGCTAAAGAGGGAACCTATGGCTTAAAAACATATTTAATCTCTTCCTGCCCAAGGATAAATGGCTCATCTACTACTTAGGGTATTTAGGGAAACCAGGAAAGCAGCAAGATTGCACACTATCCCAGAGCTCACTAATCAACTACCAGCTAATCAAGTCATAAAACACAGTCCATGGAAACAACTTGCATATTCACACATCTTTCTACCACATTCTATTTTTGCATCCCCTCTCAGGGCTCATTAATACCCAGTGACATACAAATACCTTTAAAATAGATAACATCACCCAAGACGAGAACAGTGTAACTAAGGTAATGTATTTTCTGCTGTCTATGATGCTATTACAGTAGAGGAAACCCTAAGCTGTATTTTCAGACTTACTTGATCATGTCAGTCAACTTGCCAAGTCTAAAAAGGCCTTGATATAAAGAGAATATTGGCTGTTTTGGGACATGCAGTCTCAGACACCACAGGAAAAACAGTGACCTAAAGCATCCAGCTGCACCTACCCTGCAGCATGCAAACCTTCAGCATCTGAGCCCCCTCTTACACCAGCAGAATGCCGAGTTAAATCCTTGAGGCTTGGGGTATTCGCTTATAAGTTGCTTCACTTTCATCTGTCTGTCCTCTGACTTCTGCTCCTTCAGCCTTTTCCCTCTATTCATGAACCATCCTTATCATTGCCTTCCTATTTTTGACCATGCATTAAGATAAGGCAAACAGATAAGTAACCTCTCCCACATAGATTTACTCACATAATCTGATCATTTGCTCCAATTAGAGCACTAATGCTTCAGTCTCTCCATCCTGTTCAACCCAATTTGTAAAGTAAATATTTGCCTGGTGGTAGCTCCTATTGCCAAGGGCACTGGGATGGTACACAAAAGGCATCACTAAACAGATCATTCTTCATCTTGCTTTAATTTGAGGGTGGTCTGCAAGTCTAAAAGCATTACAGAAGTGACCACAAGAGAAATTAAAGCATGGGAGTAGTTTACCAAAGAACATTGGGGATTCCCCCATTTGAAATCTTTGGAATCAAGGCTGGGTGGCTTCTAGGAAGAACTAATGCAAGTAGAAGGTTAAGTGGGTATCATGAGTTCGGGGTTAGGGCTTGTTGTTTAGAAGACACTAGACTAGCTGACCATTATGTTCTCTGATTTAGACTTTCTAGCCGTATTACAGACTCATGCAGCAAGCAGAGCTGGCGGGGGGAAGAGGTTCATCAACCGAGTAAGATGACGGGTCTTAATGAAACTGGGTTTTGTCCTGGTTTTGGTGGGAATTTGGCAAGATGACAGGATACATGCAAAAAGTATGAACTCCCGCAGAAACAGGCCTTCAAATGATCCTAGCCATAAACATCCTTGAGCTTTAAGTGATTTGGAGCAGAACCTCTGAACAAACAAAAGACCATCTCTGACAAGATGTGCGGGTGTTATGCTGTCTGTATTTAGCTTGCCCACCCACCTGCAAGCGCCCTTAACGCCAAGCCAAAAGGAAGAGAGCCAGCCTTGATGTCTGACTTTTCCTCTCTGTTTTTCATATTTGTGTGCACATCTGTTCTCTAAGGCAAAGCACACGCTTATTGATTTGCCATCATTGACTTCCTGCTTCTCATACTGGCAACACAGCACTAAAACCTTTTTTGAGTATATTATATCATGTAATATACAGAAGTAGAGGGAACCAGAAAAGCAACGTGTGAGGATTCTCACTGCACACAAAACTGAATTCAATCATGTGAGTTTAAACAAATGCTGCTTTCCAAAAGCCGTTTGGGTGAAAGAGATTAAGATAGCAAACAAATAATGTAACCAAAAGAGCAGAGCATCTTCTTTCCTTTTAAGTGAGGTGGGCTGAGTAGATATGAAAGCTAAGAGAGTAGGCTTCGTTCTTCTTACGCATTGACTTACACAATGCGGGAGTTGTGGATTTTCAAAAGCCAGATCTGACACCACAAAGGAACTGAGGATATTGTGGTGTTAACTTCTGAAACACCTCACAAACAAGCTTTAGACAGCAGCCACTTGGGATACAGATAAAAAAACACCCTCCTGCAACAGCAAAGATCCCTGTTCAACCAAAGCGTTTTGGGAAAAGAAAGCAACTCCAGGCAAAATAGGTTTTTAAGAGGTTTTCAAGTCCATTTTGTGCATGCCTGCAATTGGGAGGAATAGTTATGAATGAGAAGTGATTAGGAAACATCCATTTCCATTAAGTGTAAAGGCAAAAGGCAGACCAAAACAACCATCCAAACTCTGCTGCTTTATATTATGTTATTTGAGTTAGATAATCATTTGCCCAAACTCAATCTCAGCTCTTCAAATTAGCATATGGTAGGGAAACGGGAGTGAAAAGCAAAATGTTTATGCCCAGCTTTATATGCAGAGGAAGCTTTGTCTGCTCAGAGCAGAGAGCCTGCAAAATGTAAACACAGTAATTAAAGCACTCACACTAATTGCAGGCAGTTAATTGTACTGTATGCTGCCTAAGTGAACCACTCTCTGAGCTACAAGCCCTACGCTATTACAGCCTCCCAACAGACTACTGGAGGTTACTTGGGAAGAGGTGTTAATCCCCTCACCTGATCATTAGTTTGACTTTTAGGGATCCCCTCCTTCCACATCAGCTTTATCATTATCATGCAACTCTTAACTTCCATGCTCTTCAGCATGAGGATTACTTCCAGAGTGAAAGAACAGGGTCCATGGGGTTAAAGAAACAGATGTGAAATGGTATTTGCAGAAGCATGTTGTAGCATCTAAATGAATGGTGCTGTATTTTTCCCTTTTCTGAGCAGTTTTATACATTGCATTGCACTAAAATGAAAAATGCTTTATGAGAAAGTCCCCCAGCTACTTAAGGTTAGAACCCCATTCCTTCCAAAATCAGTTCTGATACTTCCTGAAAGTGGAAACACAATTCAAAGGACTAACATTGCTTTTTAATAAGAAAGATAACAAAAGCTTCTCTGTGCCGTAAGTGCTGGCATTTTATCACAAATGTAGCCTACCAGCCCCAGCACTGCCATGGAAACAGAGCATCATACCTATAAAGTGTATTTTTGTACACAACTGAGAAACACTTTGGAGAAGTTCACAATCTTCTTCCTCCGGTCTCAGGACAGATGGGATCTGCTGCCCAAGAGATGGTCTTCCAAGGGCAGGAAGGTGGGGGAGAAAGAAAACATTTTAAAGTATCACACTGATTGTGAAAAGACACTTGGATTCACTATCCTTCAGTCTGAAAGCATGGAAGTGCCAACCCTGTTCCAGTGCAGCCACTGGAATCTCCTCAGTCACCATCTCAGGCACAGTCTGTTCATGGCCTGAGCATCCTCTCATGCTTCAAAGGAGGCTCCCCAGCTGTGGCAGAGAAAAACTATAGCTGCAAGAGCTTCTGCTTGGGCACAGACCCAACAAGATGCCTTCCTCAAGCTTTTACCCTTAGGCTGCTACCTGTTTTCTGTGTTACTGAATCCTCCAAGTAGCAAATAACCACACTTTGTAACCCATTGCCAAGACTCCATCCTGACAACCGTGGACCAGGTCTGTAGGTCAAAGACTTTCTTATCTGTTCTGTGTTTTGCCTTTCAAGATGCAGCTGCATTCCCTCTCTAAAGAAGATGAATTAGCTGCTAAATTCAGGGCAAGACCAGCTCCACAACAGATTTGCCTGTCTTGCTTCAAGGCAGACCAATGAATATCGGCTTCCTGCTCTGCATAAATGCACATGCAGCAAAGGGGTGTCCTCACTCTTCCATCTTCACTTAATCACTCAATCGCCTCTGCGTTCATCAATGCTAAAAAGTGGAGTAGCAGCAGGGACACCCAGGTTCTTAAAGTAGGTTTTACCATGCACTATTAAACAGTGATATTAAACATTTACTCCCTTATAAAAGTGTAATTGTCACAACTCCTGTATACTGAGAACCAATTTTAAGGACAGCAGCCCCAAGGAAGAGCTACAATATGCAGATGACTGAGTTTATGTGTTTTCCTTCACAGTAATCAACTCCTGAATAGCTAGTGCTTGGCTTTGAATGCCTCAAAGCCTTCCCCTGCCTGAAGCAATCACTTCAGGGCACTCCTTCCATTTCTGTGACAGCTTTAGGTGCCCTTGGATCTCAGCATGTAGCACTGGAGTACTCAATTCCTATTACACACACACAAACTGGATCCTGAACCTTTACTGGAGGAATTCTGCTTCATTTTGGTGTGGAACAGGTAGCAGCCGCCTATGAGAACCAGGTAGTGAGCAACTCTGTGGTTGCAGGCATTTGGGATTGGCAATGCTGACACTATCCTGTATTTGAGGGCATGGGATCCCTTCAGGTGGAACATTCATGCTCCAGATTGTGCAGGCTGTTCAACAACCACATCTCCATTAGCAAAGTGTCATTTCCATCATCCCATCTCACACATCCCTCTGCAGCAGAGCACTGTCAGGACAACAAAGGCTTCATGATGCTCAGACCCAGATCTATTCGCCTTTTGTTCAGAAAATCCTGTTTTCCACAGGAAAGCACATTCAGGAAAGATATTTTCATCCAAAAGCACTTATTTTTTTGCAGTTTAAATTTGATGCTTTTCACATCACATCTATTGATTTGCGTACATCCCTATTCTCTGCTGACTAAAAATTCAGTTCAGCTCTTCAGTAACTTACATTTACTGTGTTTAAAAGACCTTCAGTCCTGGTAGAGCTAATATTTACATCATAGAATGGTTTGGGTTGGAAAGGACCTTAAGATCACCCAGCTCCAACCCCCTTGCCATGGGCAGAGATGCTTCACACTCTGTTACCAAAGACTCTGTCCAACCTGGCCTTGAACACTGCCAGGGATGGAGCATTCACAGCTTCCCTGGGCAACCCATTCCAGTGCCTCACCACCCTTACAGTAAAGAACTTCTTGCTTATATCCAATCTGAACTTGCCCTGTTTCAGTGTGAACACCACAGGACTCATAAACTAAACCCCACATTCACCTGGGGTATGCTTACACTGTTACCAACTCCACTTTCAGAGCTCTACCAAGACCTTCAAATTTCCCTTAAAAATCAACACTGGAGATAATGAAGGTTCCATCAGAGAGCAGTTCAGACAGTTTGGCATTAGATAAAGCACTCTCTCTGCTGAATCTGAAGTGGGAATGTGGAAAATTCATGAAATTACACACTTGGTTCATCTTAATCACTGTTCAGCGCTGAGTCTCCTGAAAGGATATTTACCTGTAGAGCCAGATTGGCTCGCGCTGTGTTATCTGAGGGCAGTATATGCTTTGAATTAGATTTCCAAATATTATCTCCCCACTTGTTCTCTTTGTTATATTTTTCCAGCTGAGAATTTCTCATGGAGTGGAAGATTTTCTTTATATATGGGTTACAAACTAAAATTAAATGCAATGTTAAGAGTCTTCCCTTCCCTCATTCAACAGAAAGCCTTTCTCCTATCATCAGGACAGATAATAAGATTCTATTCAGCACTCTCTCTTAATCAGAAATACATTTTCTTACTGAAATTGCTTTGTAGAAGGAAGAAATCATCTGTAATGAAAAATAAAGTAACCACCATTATTTTCCATCTATGGAATACACAATTATTCATAACCAAGCCAATTAAAATGTCAGGTAATGCTGCTGGGCTCATTCTAGAGCTGTCCTAAAAATGCAGGCTGGAGATTGGATTCTTTTTGGTGGTTAATACTTTGTGTCTCGCCATTTCACTACTGTGAGGTGCTACAAGGTGTAAGGAATCAGCTCTGGAGTGGTACCCAGAACATTCCAGAGGCAAAGATGTGATTCGCTTTGCTTAACGACTCCTGCAGCAGCAAAACTCCATCAGCTTGGTCTACTTTGGCCTTCAGGGAGCAAAGAGGCAGTGGGATTTTGGGATGAATCCATCAGGCTGGGGTGTGCTCACTTATCACAGAGAGCTCCGGAATAGCTCTCTGCCTTTAGCCTGCCGATGTGGCGATTATGCCGTGTGCCACAAGGTGTCATTCATACACCACTTACTACCCCAGGAAGCTGCTGCAGAGTGAGACGTCTCAGAGCGTGTCAAAGCTTTGACAAGGAGCAGTGTATCAAGGAAGGGAGGTCCAGAACATGACGCACAGGATCTGTCTTACTCAGTGGTGATGAAAGGACTCCAGTGCTTTCTGAACTCAGTCTGGCACGAAAACCTTCACAGCCATCAGGAGTACACTGAGCTTTGTCAAGCCCCCATCAAAACAAGACTGGAAGTTTTCAGTCTAACTGACCAGTTACTAATGGTTGAAAAGGATAAAAACAACCTACAGAAACATGGAGATCTCAGCTTTCAGAAACAGCTTTTGCATACGCAACAACAGTTACAAGGCAAATAAACAGAAATGAGCGTTCAAGGAAAGGGCTACACTGCATTGCTTCCTTTCAAGTAGTCTATGCCAAGAGGATTTGATTTGTTCCTCCAAAGTATGTAGCAGGGTATGTTCCTACTGTACAGTTTGCACTAATGGATGAAAACTGGTGGGCCTGACTGTTCTTTGAGAGAAACACCTCTGATAGCTGGCCTGTGCCAATTACAAGGCAGTTCTGCACCCCCAGAAGTTTACCAAGGGGATACTTTGGGCAATTACACAGGCACGAAGCTCAGGGAATGGAGAAAAACTCTTACAACTTCATGCATGAATAGGCCTTAAGGCCCCCTGCCTGGTTTTGTCCAGAGTCTCTATCAGCTGGGGCAGCTTTCCTTTATTGCCTTTGTTCCTTCTGTACAATTGCTTCCTCTCTCATCCTCCTCTCTGCCTTAGTGCTCTTTCAGCACTCTTTAGGAACACTAGACACCAACTCCACCAGGTAGCAGAGTGCATTTAACTCTGCTTAGAGACTGTCTTCTCCTTCCCCCAGAGACAAAGAAGGCTCATGTAAGTGGCACTCACTCTGCGCAGCTGCCTGAGGTTTGTGAGCAGGCACTGCCCAAGGGATGTTGAGAGCATGGAGCCTTTGACAAGCCTCTATTTCAGCATGTAGCACAATGCCAGCTTTGTCCAAGGGAAAAGGCTTGCCTTTCTTCCTGCATATAAATATGACCACAGGACTCTGCACCTCCCAGGGAAGGCAGAGGCCTCCAACACAGAACCAAAAAGAAGCCCTGTTAAGTGCTGGCAGAACAATGGGGAAGGAGTGGAGAGACAGCCATGTGAACATCAAATAGAGAGCAACTTCTGTACAACACACCCCACCTCCTGCTGCATGGATACAAGACGCAGGGGCTATGGGAGGAAACACCGCCTCTGGAGTGGAAGTGACACTCCTGAGCCTTCCTAATTCCTTAGAGGAGAGCAGGAGTGAACCCTGAGGTCTGAGTGCTCAGCAAGGTGCTTCAGCACACAGTCCACTTTGTGCTGAATAGACACTGGGGTCCAAGCCAGAGGGCTTGTGTAGATAAAGACAGTTCTGCTGTGGAAAAATGGGAATTAGCTCTGATGAAAGGTACCAGGGGCCTAAGGAACAAACACAATGCATGAAGCCCTCAACCCCTGACACCCTGCTTGCATGGAGCATCACCTGCCATCCACAGAAACACAGGTTCATACTACAGCACACATCAGAGACAGAATTGGCTACTGGTATCAGCTACAGCTTTTACTTCAGAGGAAAGAGACACCAAAGATCTACATACACAAATAGAGGCATAAACTACAATCACTACGCTCAGCTTTTTGCATACATCACTCAGCATCACAGCTCTCCTTATAGTTTTCATGTAACGGGAACATAATGAAAGATCTTCTCCTTTTAGTTACAGCAAACACCATTAGCACTAGAAGCTTATCAGAACCTTGCTCCTTGGGTGGGCATGAACAAGTGAACACATACTCCCTGTGTCCATCCACCCGCCCACCCTTTTAGGCATATTATTCTTTCAGGTCAAGAACTGCAGATCTGGCTGGAACATGACTGTGCTGCAACAGGCCAGGTCCTGTTTCCATACTGGTCATAACCAGCTTCTTGTTTACTTGTGCAGGTAAGGGGCTATAAAGAAAGCACTTATCTCTTCAAGCCATCATTGGTTGGTAGAGAAAATCCATTCAAGAACTGACGTAGTTACAAAGTGTTTAACAGGTAAACAAGAACAAGTATCTCCAGCCATCTCTGCGCTGGAATTGAGCTGTAAATCTTGTTTTCAGACCGATTTAGCTCTTTTAACAAGAGGAGCATTCTTAGAAACAAGTCATGAGTGAGAGCATCTGTGAGCAGGGCTAGCATTTGCTTTGAGCTATATCTAGCTAGAGATTATGACACCAGAGTCTTACCTCCAGAAGGGAGAGAAACTTCCCTACCACAAGCATTTAGTTCAGCTTTTTCAATCTCCTCCTGCATGAGGACTCTTGAAACTAAGTTTTGTTTTGGAGAGGTAAAAGTCTTATTCACCTCCTTGACTTTAGAAGGTGTATTTTTAGCTCGGCACAGATATCACAGGGAATGGGAGGCATAAGGGGGATCTTGTAGCTGGCATGAATCATGACTTTCATAAATCAAACTTGAAACAACTTGACATTTGCTCCAAGACAGGCTTGAAGGAAAAGGAAGCCTCCAGGATCAAGTTTTTAAATAGAATCTAACTTTTGGGACACGCAGCTCAAGCAACAGTCACCATCAGGTATCTGATACTTCGGCAGATAGAACCTTATACAGAAAGAATAGGCAGAAGACTTGTTCCCCACTGTTTAACTGCAATAATCAGCAACAAAAGTCAGTGATTTACCCATGAAATTCCTTAGGGGAGAGTGAGAGCTTTCCAAAGGTCATGGTCCTGGACTTCGCGTGACCCTGCAATGAAGAGCAGTGCGGTGTGCTGTAAACCAGCACATCAGTAATACATACCTTGTCTTCAGACAATATTTACTGGGATGCTGGTAAAAGCAGGAACAATCAGACAGGCCTCACAGATAGCGCCCGAGGCAGTGGAAGCCGCATTGTACAAGAAAAAGGCAGGGTTTCAATGCACAGAGGATTAAAGAGGTCCCTGTCAGCAGCCAAGCTGAAAAGCCAGCATCGGTCTTGGTATACCTAGTCTTTGGGGTGTGTATGGTCACAAACATACAATGTGGTGACAGAGCAGAGGTTCTATGTAATACATAAAGCTGCCAAATACATGCAGTAAGGCAAAGACAAGGTTCTGGTGCAGAACAGGGCTTTAGGCTCCCACAGATAAAGCCCACCTAAGATTGCACATTTTCAGAGAGATCCTGCTATCAGTATTATCAGGGCTGAAAGGCCACAGATTCAGCACTGAAATGATCTTTCCTCACATGCATATACTTCAGGAAGATGCATGCAAGAGTCCCAGGTTGTTGCTGGACAATGAACATAATCCAATTTCATCATTGGGTCTTTGGAATCTGATGTATGCCATACATTCTGCCTATCATTCTCTGGATCTCTCGCCCATTTTTCAGATTCACCATAGAAACACCCATTCTCCCAACAGGAATCTCTGTCATGGAGTACAGCAGTCCTCCATAGAGTAATAAGCTACTACAGCTTGTGACCTGGCTCCCTGTGGAGCACCATTTTAACTACTGTTTTCTCTCCCACTCCCCTGACTTCTATGCTTGGCCCAGCACTGGATTTAGCAAGCTTGATTCACCAGTACTTCAGCATTCCTTTGCAGTTAAAACAGGACTCAGATACATCAAGGAGGGCACGGACACAGGCTCACAGACAGAACTATTGTGAGATGACACTCTTGGGCATATGAGAAACTCTTCCCATTTACTCCTCAGAGTTTTCAAGTGGTGTTTACGTGCTGTATTCCCTAACAACACAGAGCTAGAAAGTCCAGGTAGCATGTCACACTCTTCTGCAGAGCCTGAGCACTTCTCAGCCTTCAGTGTGCTCTTCACTAAGTCTGGAAATAATGCTGCCTTTCTGTTCTCAAGTAACTTGCTAAAGGTCAATGAGGAAAGCCAAAAGGAAAGACTCTCGCATTGCAGTCACAGAGCTATCCCTCTGCTGACCTTGAATCCGTGCAGAGAAGCAATATGCTCTCATTCATTCTGGATATTGTTCTGAGCACAACACACTAACACTGAAACACTGCAGAAGGGATGAGAGAATTCCCAGCCCTGACCTGAAGGCAGGAATTGCAACACAAATAATACTTTCAAAACAATAGTCATATCAACAGACATGGAAATGCTCTCCAAATTCATCAGTTCATGAAAGCTGCTGCAAACCTGCATCAATGCTGTGTATGCTGAATACAGAAAGCCTGATGTAGTCCTCTATTTCCATATTTCCTGCTCAGCCTAAATCCTTTGCTCCACGCTCCAATGGGCTGTTCAAATGATAAACTTACCCCAAATAAGAAGTATTGAGAGAGGATTTAAGCTGATGCCTCTTGAGAGATAACAATTAAAACGTCTCTCACATTATGAAAGCAGAACTGCAATTGTACACTTAGGAGATTGGAGTAATTCCAATTGGAATTTCTTTGGGAGTTAACTAATTTTTCTTTAAACTTCTTTTAATTTGGCTTTTTGAAACTGATTTTTAAATAAGAAGGAGGAAAAAAAAACAAAACCCAAAGCTTTTCAGCAGGGAAACAGTCTGTGGTTCAGAGCACCCCTTATCTATCATGCAATTAACTTAGTGAGGATCTTTGCCATTCTCCTTAGAAATTGATGAGAAAGTAATTAACAATGGATGCTCACTTAGAGCTGCTCTCAGCTGCCAGAATGACTGACAGCCTGTGAAAGAATGGAAGTGATTCTGTGCACTTATGAACAGAGCCTCCTGCTTTGTAGCACAAAACCTTGTGCCTTCTAGGCAATAAAATCCATTCCCCTTGGTAGCCTACCTGATCTCTGCCCATGGCTGAGCCCACTGAGAATGGAGCCAGCAAGTTATTCATAGTCCTTGTTTCTAGTGGGTGAATCTGGACCCTGAGATCCTCAGACTCAATACCTGCAGAGGCATCAAACATTAACACTGCTCTGGCCCAGGTTTGGGCTGGAAATCCAAACCACCCAGCACTGTCAGTGATTTACTCACTGCGCCTTTCTACACCATATTCACAGCTCCTTGCAGGGCAAGGACTGCGAACAGCACCTGCATCACAAACTGCAGAGAAGGAGAAAGACAAGGTAAACATGTCAACAGTGTCAACTAAGTGCCCAAGACAAAAGAGGACATAACACAGTCTTCAAGTGACACAGGAGGATAGCACTGCCTGGCTATGGGCTAAATCGAGCACACACAAATCAGGTGTCAGGGATTTTGTAATTAGCATTAACTACCTTTAACTAACTGCCTCCCCTTCACCTAACTTGAAGAGCTAGAATATTGATATCTAAAGGGTTGACAGGTACAACTCCTGGTGCTACACAGTTCAGCTATTTTCTGCTTCACCAAAATGAGATGGGGCAGTGAAAATCAAAAGTAAGCTCTCCTGCTTCACCAGTCGTACACTTGCAACAGGAAGTACTTCTCCATTAAGTCTCCTTACTCCTTTTACACTATGTTTTCACTTCAAGATAAAGAATGATAAAGCCAGACAAAGAATTCCACCATTACATTCTGTGAGTCAGATTTCTACCAGGAGCATAAAAGCCATCATCAGCATTGGGCTGACTGAACTTCCCAGGGAGTTGCTTAAGAAAACATCAGCTTCTTTGATTTATATACAACCTGTCTTCTTATGTAAAACATAAAGGAAGTCTAACTGCAAACCAGCAACTCTGAAAGAGTCAGGATTGCCAAGGTAAATAGAACTGAAAAGGGTTTGCAGTCAGCAAGACGTGCTTTCCTGGGATTGGGAAAGAGCCATGAGCTGCTTTGCTCAGGAGTAACTGCGCTCCACAAAGCCAGGCCCACGCAAAGCCACCACTCAACTGGAGACAGGCTCAAACCCAAAGGAAAGTCCAAACGAAGCGGAGCATCTGAAGAGTGACATCACCCAGCAGTAATCTTCCTGATGCCACCCATCAGGAACACGTTAGGAGCATTCACCAATTGTGTTTTCCCTGCTCTCTCTCCCCACACTTCCTCACCCTACAAAACGCAATTGTGGCCACAAGAGATTGCACAGTTAAATGCAAGAAAAATGGGGGTTAATTCTGCTGCTGTTTCTTTCAGCAGTGTGGGTGGGGAAGGAGGATAGCACAAGTATTCAACCTAAATCCGTTTCTGCCTGGGTGGATTTAGGACCAGGTTTACAGCAAACTAAAACCAGTGGGCAGCCTTGCTTTACTTCAGCGGGATAAGCATTAAAAACACCTACAGGAAAACTGAAGCATGCCACAAACTGCTGCCTACCATGCCTGGGGCTCTTTAGACTGCACAGCTACCCCACAACCACCCTCAGTTCTGGGAAGAGCCAAAGGAAGGCTGCAGGCAGCTCAGCCCAAGGGAATGCAAGCAGGCTGGATCCACGTGGCCAAGCCAACCTCACAGATAAAGGCACAGAGGTGCTTCCACAGCCCCTGGCAAGTCACCACAATCTCTGCTGGTGTTCTCTGTAGCCTCCCAAGATATCACCCACTACTCCCCAGCCCTGCGGGGGACTCAGCACCCTCAGACCCACAAGAACAACAAGCCAAGAACCCAGAACAGTTTTACCTGACCTCCTCCATGCTCTGCAAACAAGGTTGTGCTGCCAGAGGAGCTCTCACTGTAACTGGCTACACCTGAGGGATCTGCCCCCTCTAAAAGCCACTAATGGGCCCAGCTGGGATCAAACTCACAGCATCAGCCTCCAGCAATCAGGCTGCAGGCATCAAAGCAAGCAGCAAGCTCCTTCAGATTGAAGTTCCTCACATCCTCAGGACCTACTTCTGTACCCACATTGTGGAAACCTGCACATAGGACACTCCAAACTCTTCAAGTCTCAGATTAGCCTGTGCAAAAGAAGAGCCAGAGCAATTGTTCTGGTTCATCTTGCTTGGGGATCCAAAAAAGAATGAGCTACCAAACCAAAACTCCCCACAAAACACTACGCCCCATGCCCCCTCCAAACCTTCAACTACAAAATTGAGAAGTCTGGTAAAGTTAATGTCATGTAAATAATACTTATAAACACCTACAGAAAGATCAGTGCTTGGTTGGTGACTCCAGCCACTGGACTTCAGCAACACAAACCATACCAAGAAAACAGGGCATGAGCAAAGCCAGGATATGAGGTTCAATCTCACACCAAATTGCAGCGTGTAACACCATATTCCATGTAGATAATTGTCTGTATCACCCCTGCAATAGAAATGTAACTCTCTGGCCTGACTAACATCTCATCCTCCCCTGCTTTAACTGGCTTTTTAGTTAAAGACCATAAACTCTCATCAAATGAGCATCCAGTTCAAGTCAAGGAATACTTAATCTTCAGTGGTGCTTGTTGCATTTTGGCAGGTATTTGACCACTACAATTGCAGGTTCAACCTATTCATTGGAGATGAGGTTGTACCTTATCCAGTTGATGGCACATATACAGAGATTGATTATTTGTATCAACTATTCCATAACTGAAAGCTGTTCCTGAGATTTCCTCTGTTTCCTTTATCAGCACTAGCAGTAGAGAAAGCTAAGTCATGTGAATGCTAAAGGCTCAGTAAGAAAGCAGAGTGCTCTAGCGTGTGCTTCTCAGCTGCTTGGATTCAAAGCACAGTATTAAACTAATCATACCTGTGGCCTTTTCAACTTCTATTGAATGTGAAAAGGGTTCCCAATGGTTTCATTTCATAGGTATGTGCAGTATTATGATATGGAGACTCAGAATTAAAGCTGCCAGAGGGGAGATTGAGATGAGCTCTTAGGCAGAAGCTCTTCCCTGGGAGGGTGCTGAGGCACTGGCACAGGGTGCCAAAAGCAGCTGTGGCTGCCCCATCCCTGGCAGTGTTCAAGGCCAGGTTGGACACAGGAGGTTGGAGCAAGCTGCTCTAGTGGAAGGTGTCCCTGCCTGTGGCAGGGGTTGGAACTGGGTGAGCTTTAAGGTCCCTTCAACACAAACCACTCTGGGATTTTATGATGACCATACACACAGAGCTCTCATTAGTTCAAATCCTGCTGACTTCTAACCAGCAAAGCTACAGAAGGACTGCTTGCACCTAACCATGTAAACTTGCCTTTATCATGCTAAAAATGATTCTGCGGGGTCCCCAAAACCTTAAGAATCATCTGCCTCATCCATTATTTCTGCACTGCCAAGACTGATTTGTGGTTTGCTGCTAATTTTAAAGGTCATGGTCCAGCCAATACCACTGAATTATGACTGAGTGCCATTCTAATATACCAGATGATGGTGTACACTCATTTTTGACACAGAAAGGGGTCGTGGTGATGGGGAATGTAAATCCCATCCTTATTCTTGAGTGCAGCAGGCATGATGCAGTTCTGCTTGAAGGCAGCAGCAATATGAACTGAATTAACAAGTGTCCCAGTTCTGAGGGCCTGGGACATGGGCAGTTAGTGCTAGGAGGAGAACTGCCAAACTCATTTCACAGCAGTCAGACTGCAGAAATCTACAGTCAGTAATGATCTGGCCTTGATGTGAATTGGCAGCAGATGCTGATGAAAAGCATTTTTCCCCTGTTTGGAACATATCTGATTGCAAGTGCCCTCAGTCAAGTAAGGTCCTGAACTACTTATGGCTCATTTCTCAACACATTACAAACCAGCAGTTCATTATGTGATATATAAAGTGGCATTGCAAACAAGATGCCTCCCTATAGTTAACTTATTCCTAAATCATTATCCTTGGCACAATTATTGCTAAAAACATTTCTGTAGCTGATTCAAGCTCCGTCAAAAATAGTTGGAGCAGCATTTAAAATTAGCTTCATTTTGTGTGTATACATCTATACATATTTAAAATGAACTCTTCCTGTAGGTCTCCGTTTTCCTTACCCTCATTGAAAGGCTCAGATTTCATTATTTAAGTCTGGGAATTCTTCATATTCTAAGGAGCACATACAAATGTTGGTGCCACCTCCTGTCCTTTTGATGTTGTATCTTGGGGGCCTGCACTGTGAACACAATGGAGATAACAGAGAAAAAGTACAAGAATGAGGTTTTAAGCTTGTAGGAAAGAACAGTTACACACTGAGATTTACACATATACAAGGAGAATAAACAGCCATTGGAATAATCTTCTCAGTGAAGTGGTGAACTTCCCAATGTTGGACACTGTTAAGATTCAGCTGGACAGGGTGCTGGGCATCTTGTCTAGATCATACTTTGCTAGAAAGGTTGGATCAGATGATCCTTGAGGTCCCTTCCCACCTGGGATTCTATGATTTAAAGGGGAATAACAGCCATCAGAAAATCATTGGAGCTTTCAAGGCACTGACATGAAGTTACAGCAATGAGATGAGCTGCTGGACTGTTCTGCAGCACTGGGGAACAGCCTGAGTGCTTTAGGAAGTCAAGTACTCCGCTCCAAATGGCTGCTTTTCTATGAGGATGGGATTGTGAAGCCGAAAAGAACATTAACATTTGATTGATGTAAAACTGCAACAAAACAGATGACTTGCTTATAAACAACACTCATTACAATACCACTATGACATGTCTAAAACCTAACCCCTTCTCTATTAGCCCCGTTACAGAACATAGCAGTTGTAATGGTAAAGACTGAATCATTAGGAGCAAATACCTCAGAGCTGCACCACCTCTTATTGAAGCTATCATTTTGAAGCACTTTTACTGGTTTACTGAGGGGCATAAATCACCAGGCTCCAAAACAGGAAGTGCAATTATGTGACTACTGTTGCTTCCAATCAGTTAGCAATGAAACTGTGTCAAGGCTATTAAAATGATAAACATTATCGTGGTTCATTTTTTGCCTTCTCACCAGGGAGCATTAAAAATACATGACAGAAATGCAAAGCAGCCTTCAGCCACTTCAACAAACCTCACAGTGTTGGTGGCAAGAGCCCCACAAGCACACTTTAGATCCTGACTGTATCTTCAGTGCATTCTTTCAAACTTAAAATGAACTTGAATTCCTTCTGAGGGCAAGCAGGTCCATCTTTGCTTTGTTTATGTGCTCAATCAAAGTTACTATCACACCATCATAGGCACCAGCTTGGAGCAGCACAACTAGCCCTCCCTGCTAAGCTCAGCTATTCCAGCAGGCAGCACTTCCTGCAGTCACACCACTGAACCTCTCCACTCAGTTATCTGCAGATCTCAAGTAAATGAGAGCCTCAAGCTTTTGTATCCACTTACGTATTCTTTCCTACTCTTCCATTCTCCTTGTCCATGCAACTTAGATCGCATCCTGTGTAACTGTAGAAGGACAAGAGGAAAAACCTTAGCGCTCCCTTCTCCCCAGTTAGCGCCTAAGTTGTACCCCAGCTTCTTTTTCCACTCCCCTCCAATTTCTTCTACAGCTTAACAGCTTTCTGCCTTCAAATCTTACTGTCAGGATGTTAGACTTGTGCCTGGAATCCCAGGTGTATTTCCAAGCAGTGCTCCCAAGAAGCTTTTGATGGAGGGAAGAGGTAAAACAAAATATGCAGAAAAGGACACAAGAGATAACTTCAGAGCACAGTTCCTGTGCACTTTGATTAATTCCAATGAGAAAGTAGGTTGAACCTAAGTCATGATGTTTGCATAAAGCTCCATCAGTTAATCTAGCAAGCTTCATACAGCAAAATACTTCAGTGTCTGGATGCAATATCATTTCCTTTTCATTCCTTATGCATATGACACCAGCCTTCTAGAGGGCATATCGCTGGGCAACAGATTATAGTGAAACACAAGGTTTTAGACCTATCATTTTAAATAATGGTTGTCACAGTCTCCCACCTACAATGCACTTGCCTTCACATGTGTTGAATGGATAAGGGAGACAGCTCCTCTCAGGTGTGCAAAACACATTGTCAAATATTCCCTGTTGGGCATCCACTTCCAGCTTCCCCCAGCTCACTCCCTGCTGACTGCACCTCCTGAATTCGGTTGGGTGACTAACAGCAAGGACACTCAGTACTTCCTCTTCCCGAAGGCTGTTACATTTTGGTGTACATGGGGGTCAGAGTCCATTTAACTCACAAATCCACTTTCAAGCCTTCCTGTCCCAGTGGGATAATTTTTCAGGTTGGTTTCTCTTTGTATGTGACAGTGTCACCTTGGCTTTGACAACAAAGTTTATTAGACTTGCCACAGTGCATGCACAGGGGGCATTAAAGCATTTGATTCATCTTTCCTCATCAGCATACTTCACCCAAAGCAGCATCTCTCTCATACGTAAGGCTACTTCAGTTAGTTGTGTGAGGGAAAAGAGCACTGCCAAATTTAACTACTAGTATTGCAGTCCATATGGCTCAGTATCCCAGTTTCCTCTGGCTCAGCTCTTGTTATTATGGATTGTTTTGGCAACTGGAGTTAAGAACACAAGATATGTTTGTCAGAGAAGTCCAACAAGAGAACCAAATTCCCAGGGAGGGATGGGAAAGGGGAAAAAGAACACACTTTAAATTAAGCAGAGATCAGATGGGGGAAGATAGCCAAACCCCTAAACACAAGACCATAATCTTCACTTCAACTGATAAGAAATTGGCCTGATTATCTCCATTTCTGGTATACTTGGCACTGTTTAACAGCCTCCTCTTTTAAAGCTTTCTTGCTACTCCTGCTACCTTCTTCAGATGAGATTTAAGTAAACACTTTCCACTATAAAAACTGTCATTTACTAAAGCTATGTTCTCTGCCAATGAGTTATTTTCATGCCACTACACTAAGGCCATTATGGGTGGCTTTTGCCACCCAGTTGAAAGGCAAGAAGATAGATCCTGCAGAAGAACAGCCTGGCTCTCTCTCCTCTACTGAAGGACTGGGCAAGATCATACATCAGACCTTTGTCTATCTCCCTTTAGTTCTAGTGGAGGTAACATACCACATAGCTGAAACAACGATCTACTTCGGGTGCTCATTTTGCTCCTGTCATTCTGTGCTTGAGAAGGAAACACATGAAGGACCTCCAGAGTCCTTAAAAAAAAAAGGTCAAATATGTTTATTTTGGCACAATTGAAAAATATACAAATACATTAAATATCATGGGTCATTAAAGCCAATTTCTTAAAATATATAGTTAAGGATTATTATTTAGAAGGGAGATGGAAACCAAAACACCACATTATATATCTGATAGTGCAAACGGATGAGAAACTGTTTAGACCAGAAGTCCACTGTGTCAGACAATAACAAAAGCTGAACAGTTCCTGAAACACAAGAAAAATAGTAGAAATGTTCCATTTAAAAGAGTTTGTTGGCTGGGAAAAGAGCATGGAAGGGGAAGAGAGATGTTATCATTGAAACTTGGCTGCACAGGAGTTCAAGCATTAAACTCAGTTACAATATGCACTTGAGGATAAGAGTTCAGACAGTACAATGACATGAATAATCCTTCAATAATTTATGTGTAGAAAGAATATATTAGCAACTAAGCAATACAAGAATGCGCTATCATTGACACATTGGCAAGCAGAAAGTCCCTGCTTTCAAAGGTGTAGTTTCTTGGCATTATTTGCATAGTTACTCCTTTTCCTTAGTGGTTAAGGAAATATTCAGCAACTAAGTTCAGGAAAAACCTATAACCTCCAGACATCATTTCTACCTTTGGAAAATGGCAGCAGCAACAGAGATAAAAAGACATCAAAATGACAGAAACAAAACTGCCCCTTCCTGAATTTGGAAGATAGGAACTAGACAGCACATTTCAGACTGAAAGGGCCTCAAAATAGCATTGTCTGCTTCCTTCAGTTTTGTCAAGTAGAACAAAAAATGTACTTATCATTGTGAAAGACAAACTTAAGTTTCTGCATACAGCAATTCAGGCTTTGTTTTTGGCACAGGGGCCTCTTCATGGTTTGTTCTTTATCCCAATTCTTTGCCCTAGCTTGTTCAGATGCTACAAGAAATCTCATTACCTTGGTAAGGAGAGAGATAAAAGTCAGTACAACCGCATTGAACCTTACATAAACCCAGGTCTCTTCAATAAGATAAATATATCTCCTCCCATCCCAGCTCTCATCTTTTTGCCACTGAGAAAAGGGAATCTGGATCACAAGGTTTGGACTCTCCATATGGATGTCATGTCAGCTCAAGACAGTTCTGTTCACATTTTCCTGAAAACAAGAACTGACTGTTCCACTTTATGTTCATGCCAACGGATGCTGATGAAGAGCTTCCAAGTAACTTATCTTAGGAGCACAGCCCCACAAGGGAGTGCCAGCTAAACCAAAACAGGCAACAGCAACACAGGTAGGTGGGAATGCACAAGCTGCATAGTTAGAATTTCACATATGGTGACAGTGACACTTGGACCGATTTAGCAAGCTCAGGTTTTTCACTCATTTCCCCTGTCAACCACTCCTATGCCCATACCAGTGTGCCCATTGCACTGATACAGGTGTCCACATGGCAGCAGAGTCAACCACACCAGGAAAAAGTTGGTCAAAGATAGTCCAACCAAAAAATACTACTTTAATTTCCTGCTGGGGTGACTCCTCAGCCACACTGCTGGCATAAGATGGGCAAGAACGAGCATCAGAGTGGGAGTATTTAGCTGGCATTTCCAACGAGGAAATACTTGTTGAACTCTGCCTTAAGGTGCTGGCCTGCACATCAGGCATGTTAGTGAAGGGCTTGACCAAAGAAACCCCTTGTTGCATCAGCAGAAATTCACCTGACCTCTCCAGTTCATCTCAGCACTCACTGAAGTGTCTAAAGGATGCACAGCTTCCTTGCAGGAATTTGGGTTTCCCTTCAAGTGCTGCGTTAAGGGACAGAAGTTAGCAGAGACAGTCTTGGCAGCACAGACATAGCAGCCTGTCAGTTACAAAGCCATAGCAAATGGCTTTTTATCCAAGGACTGAGCTGAAGCCAGAGGGAAAAGCTTCCCAACAAATTCCCACACTTGGGATTGGACCCATACTGACCACGGCCTTCAAAAGCACCAAGAACAAGAGTATCTGGACAGTGTGTCTATATTCACAGTTAAAAACCAGGGTCAGCTATGTCAAAGGCTGAAGAGAATGCTTCAGGAGGCATCATTTTTTGCTTCAAAAGGATACTTTTGAATGTGAAGTGTTGTTATAGTGTCCTAGAACATTATAGCAGTGGCACTTAATGTCAGCAGAACAAGTGGGTCCTTCAAACAAGTCCTCATCCTTGAGTGATCCCAGTATTTTCTGTTGGCCTGCAGCACCGAGACATTCAGCTCTGGGGACACAGAACACATCACAACACAGGAAGAGGAAGAACTTGCCAAAACTGAAAGTGTAACAAAGAAAGGCAGATTCTTTACAAAGGTTTCAAACACAGCATCTGTAGGAGACAAATGAAACCACAGAGCTGGGATAGTGCATTTCAAGATCACCAAAGCAGTTCACTGAACTGGATGTAGCCTGTCATCAGTGTCTTTGCATTAGTTCATTTCTCTGTTAACATTTGGCACAATCCCTTTTGACACAGTAATTTGGCTCCCATTTAGGTCAGCTGCTTGCGATGTTTTCCTGGCACTTCAGTGGATTCAGAAAGAGCTTCTTTCACACTGTGTACACTTATCAAGTCCTCAGTCAAGAATGAAGGCTAAACATTGCTGACCCTGGTTTCGGAAGAAGAGATCATAGCAGCAGATGCAGATGTCACTAGTGACCGTTCCCGTCTGACATATCGTGGCTTCCGAACTGAAAGGGTGGGCACAGAGAGATCATTAGCACCTGTATTAGCATGCCTTTATCATCCATTCATACCACCACAAGCAATCCAACACTTTCTGAGTGACCAAAGTCACGCTGGACCTTATAAACCCCAAACACCACATACTAAAACCAAACCACAAAACCCTTACATAGAGCTGATGTGGCAAAAGGCCACAAATACACTTTTTAAGCAAGCTTCTAATGGGCTAATAAATAAGGTGCTCACTTCAAACTGGCACCTCTGTTATTTAGAATCATAGAATGGTTAGGGTTGGAAAGGATTGTAGGTCCTTTAGAAATCACCTAGTTCCAACCCCCTGCCATGGGCAGGGACACCTCACACTGGACCATGTTGAAAAGTCAAGCATAGAGACAAAGTATTTTACTGTATGGCCATGGCTGAATAAATCCACTTTCCTAGTCACTCTAAATCTGTACCATTTTCTATCATTTTTGCCTGCTTTCCAATACGAGATGAGTTAAAAGGAAGCCAACAGCATGCTCCAGAGAACAGTTCCTCACCTGAAGAAGATGGGGGAGGTATCATGGATGCCTGCACAACAGAAGAATGAGCATGTCAAACAAAGCACCTTTTGTCTTCACAGTCTTCCATTACAAGTACAGGAACATTTTAGGGTTCCAGTACTATTTACTGTGTACATCACTGGACAAAGTAACTCGACAGAATCTGTATGGTCAGTATTTATCTTTCACTTCTTTCCCAGTTTGAACAAAGAACCCCAAAACATCTTTTACTTTTATTTCAGATTAAGTAGCTCCCTGATGAACTGTTAAAACATGAAGTTATGATGTACTTGATGTTTTATGCTTGCTTACTCCTACTGGAAGGGCAGAATTTACTTACTGTTTCACTAGGCTGGAGAACAGATGCTAAAAGAGAGAGAAAGAGAGAGACTAACCATCATTAATCTAGAAGGCTAGAACTGGTAGTGTTCTAAACATACATGCATGCAACAGAACAGTTCCATTGTTAAAAACAGTTTTGCAGCAAAGACTATTGAATCAGAGCAGAACATTCAGAAATCCCATTAGTAGAACAGAATTTCTGTAAGAGTCCTTTCAGGATTAGAGCTAAAGGGTTGCAAAGTTCTCCAAGTATGACTTATTTTGCTTGCAAAGAAGGTAGCCACAGCAATAGCTTTTTAATATGAAGCTTCTTCAATAGGAAAAACAGCACTTGGAGCCAACTGCCAGGCAGTACAAACAGAAAACAACTGAGCAGTGAAAGATGCAATCCTTTTATACAAGAGGTTGACTTTATTTGCCATGTGACAATCATCCTCTAGACAGCATGAAAGCTAACATGGTAACAGGCATAGAAACGTTTCTAGTGCTTTTCCTTCAGAGGACATCAATGCTTTAGCCTCCTGGACCAGAGTGAGCTATCAGTACAAAATGCAGATGTCAGACCAGTATCACTGAAGCCTCAGAGATCTGGTGTCTTGGCAGCTTCAAAATGTCATAGCACAACAGCTCCTGGACCACTTAAAAACTGAAGGAGAATCTTGTACTAACCATACTTACCTGAAGACACATGCCAAAGCAACCTAGGGCTGTCAGTATGGCAGTTGTGATTAGGATACTAGCAGTTCCTGTGGCACTGATCAATTTAGACCTTTAGTAGCCACTTTGACATGAAACATCACACTCGTCACAAAGACTGGGAATGTGATGATCCATGAACTTACTATGACTGGATACAACACTCTTAGCCAAACAATTGAACAATACTGCTCTACCCACAACCTTTTCTCTTTTTAAGCTTGTTTCTATTATGACAGTCTAGCTTCAGCTTAGTCCTATAAGCTGTGAAAGAAGAAAACAGAAGGTGTATTTATTTAGCAGATCTAACCAGTAAACAGCTTGCCTTTCAACAGAAGGAGCTCTAACACAGCAAATGCTGTGCCAGAGGTTGTCATGGGAATCATTCAAAGGGAATACAAAACTGTATAGAAGGGGTGAGACAGAGTCATAGATCAAACTCAGTTTCACACAAAACACTGGGCAGAATGGAGACATCACATCCCACTATTTGCTCACCATCTCCTAGAAACTGCAGACCAGCAAAACATGGGTGCATAGAACAGCTTCAAAATGAAGTATCTGAACAGGCCAGGTGTCTACATAAAGTCTTAGTGCCCTATAGCTAAGCACATCCCAGGTGTTCTTTTCCTAGCTTTTCTTCAGTCACTTTGGCATGAAGTCAGCTCACTGCATTTTAGTTACACGGCTTCTTTGCTCATAACAGGGATGGCAGAAATCAAGAATAAATTTCATTATAAAAAGAAAAGCTAAAGGGCATTTGCTTTAAAAATAATGAGGCAGTTGACTCTTCCAAGCCCCAGTAGCTCCTGCATCTAAAGGGCAAACACAGGTGAATGAGGAGTGCAGTAATGAGGAACCTCACATTCCATTCCCTTTCTCTGATGGACACATCCATGGTAAATACACTGCCCTTTAGCATTACAGTTCCCTTCTCTCAAACCAAGAAAAACAACTGGTTTTTGTAAAGCTTTATAAATATCTGGCATTTTGTGTACTGAAATAAACAAACAGTATTAAGTCCTGTAAGAATGCCCTCTGTGCAAAAAGCACTCACTGATTCCTTTCCTCCCTTTTTGAAACCACATATCTAACAGTGACAACTAATGTCAAGTACTGTACTCTGGCAAACCTCTGAAAGCCATAGCTGGGTTAGTGAGAGATATTGTGTGATATGCACCCAAGCACAGTGAGAACAGACATCCTAAGCACTGCTGTGAAAACACGGTATCATAAACGCATAGCAGGGGGAAAAAAGTCATTAGTTTGCATTGCTTTGGATGATCAAGAGACAGCAGTAAGTACAGCAGAACACTGCCAGGAAGAAACTGAAACTGTTTTCAATTGAGAAACTAAGCAAAAGCCAAAACTGTAGAGATTAAACAGACAATTAGAGGTATTTTACCTTTATTTCTTCTGTAGAAAACATTAGGAAGTTTATTGGCACGTTTGAGGTAGAAGAAAGAAGCAACAGAGAGAATCAGGAATACACTGATGAAAAATGTCCCTAAGATGAGAGAGGCTGCCACTTCTGGGCCCCCTGTACAGAGACAAAATATTTAAAGAGAGAGAGAAAGAGAAAATAGACCATTATTCACTAGAAATCTCTTCTAATAGAAGGGTTAAAAGATATAAAACAAGTTCCTGATATTCACAAGAAGGGAAATAAAAAGTTGGCAGTGTGTTGTTTTTTAATATACAGACAGACCTCAGTGAAACACTTGCAAAGACCTTTCAATACTCATTTCATTCTATGAACAGCTTCCTAGCGCAACCTGCCAAATGTCAGAAAAGCCTCAGTCCCTGCTTTCCTGAAGATAGCCACAAATTGTTAATCCACCCTTCTGTTTCTTTGCTATAACTTTTGCAACCAGTGCTGGGAGGCACTCAATATTAATATTGTTCTTTTACTCCTTAAATGAAGTCTCCTAAAGACAGGACCTGTCAACAGACAATATACCACAGGTACAGTACACCCAATATTATGTTTTCCACAAGTGACTGATACAGAAATCATCCCCATGAGGCAAACACTGGCAAAAGGTCCCCTCCCTCACCTCTATTCTGCTTTCCCAGCTTCAAAAAATGCCCTGTGTATTTATTCTGCTGGTTTATTTATTTATGATCCCAAAGAGCAAGTATTTTAAGAAACAAAAGTTGTTTATGATCTTGTCCCAAGCAAACTGGGGCAACAGATCTGACAAGCTCTGCTTGAGAAGTCTTCATTCTGAAGAGTACTAGATGCTTTAAGTCAAGTATAGACTCATGCCAGGACAAATATTAGAAAGGCATCAGCAGCACCCAAGTCTGAAGCTAAAACAATGGTGATTTAGCTTTCCTTTTTAAGAGCACTGATCTAAATCACCTCATTTGGCATCTATCTCTTGCTGAAGTGTGCAATGCTGCTACCTAAAGAGTTTCAGTTTGTATTATTCTTACCAGTGTCAAACAAGCATTTCTAGGAGATGAATTAACAGAAGTGAGTGGTCAGCAGTGATAAAATCAGCCTATAGGAAAGCTAACCAAGAGGTAACGCTTGGGTAACATATTGCCTCACCCCAAAAACCAAAGCTCTTGCAGCATAAGGTTCAAAACTCAAGTTATAGGGCTTCATAAATCACTTCAAGATCACTGGGACAAGATGAAAGAACCATTCAGTAATATACCATTACCTCAAAATTCAGCTTTGAGGCTTACAAAAGATTCTTTTGAGAACAAGCCAGGAACAGCAAAAATGGCCTTTACATTTAGAATAAAGCCTATGCTATAGAAAAAAAACATTTTACAACTTGTTTCGAACACAATGTCATGAAGGGGCTGATATGCAGTGAATAATCACAAAGCCTGACTCAATAGCTGCTTCCATTTACTCACCTATGTTCTGGATGAAAGGAGTCACGGTGCTTATATTCATTTGGAAATTCATTCCTCTGATCCCAACTGGAATCAAAAAGAAGTTTTCTTTCAGTCAAATCTGACAAACACTATAGGTTTGTTGAACATCTCAGTAAAGGACTATTACATTTCTGACTAATTATTTGATATAGCGTAAGAATCCTGATTTCTCCCATGAAAAAAAAAAACTCAACCATTCTTTACAGTATTGTTGAGAATGTCAAAAGAAAGAAGCAAACAAACATCATAAAGTATCCAAAAAGAAAAGAATTCACTTGTGCATTTCCCACTTAGAAACTCAGATGAGGTTTCTTATCTCTTCCGTCAGAAATGCTTACAAGGAAGTGAATGGTTCTCACCTCAAAGAACACACACTAAATGAATCCAACCTTCTTAACAGAGATTTTTCAAACAGCTCAAGTACAGTCTGAGCTGGTTTGTGCTCTGGAGAAGTCCCCAACAGCACCTGCCTTTTTCTTACAACAGAGATAAAAGCAGCCACAAAATTCATGTTCACTTTATGTCTGGCACAGGTCATACCCTGTAAGCTGATTCATTTTGATGTTTTTACTTTTTAATGTTGCATTTGGCTTCGCAGATTAGGTACTTTTAATACATATCAAGAGTTGGATTTGTTTTCCCCCTTCTAAACTCTTGGAATGTTTCCACTCTGCACAGTTCCTGCAAATCAAATTTCAAAGTTTCCATAGGTTTTGTTACATGTTCAAAAGCTCAAAGTTAAATCAGGAGTTTGGGAAAGGTTGAAGTGTTACAAAGGAGAGGGGGAAAAAGTTAATCTGAACCATTTGATGCCTTCTTGAACACTCTTTGCAGGACCACACATGCAAGGAGAGATCTCAGTACCAAAATCCCCCCCCTTCAAAAGAAAGGGATGGTAAATGACTCACTATTTCTGCATTCGGTTAGATTGTAAACAGATGAAACAGGAAGGGTTTCATTTTTGCATTTAATGCAGCTGCTACTACCATCCTCATTCCATTGTCTGTAACAACCTGCATAAGAATAAGATGTACAGAGGTTTGAAACAACAAAAGCCACCCTGGAGATCTTTCCTAGTCTTCAGAAAGAGGTAGAGGCAACAAACTGTCTGGTTGACCAGTTACAAACATCTCCGGCTTCCTATCATGTCATACAAGTTAAAAGGCTTCATTTCAAAGTGTTTATTCCAGGAAAGATAGAATCTTTCAAGGGCCTAAAAGGAGAAAGAATTACAAGCAAACAACTCCCAGAGGGCAATTTCAACATAGCTCCATTCACTGCCGCACATGTTTTAGGTTTAAGAAGTGTCTCACAACCTGTAACTACTCTCAACAGTAAAAAAAGCAGCAGGATTTTACATTTTCAGAGGTCATCCACTGTCAAAACAAAATTTAATGCCATTTTAATAGATTGCATCGAAAATAGAAGTAGGCAGGGACAAAGATGCTAACAATCAGTGTTATTGGAGGAAGAAAGATGCTGATGGTCCTATCGTCAATCACTTGAAGCTAAAACCACAAATACTGCCACAATAGTCTTTTCCCCGTGCCTCAGTCCTCTCAAGTATTATACTATCTGTTTCACTTTAAGGAAAACCCAAACCTGTTCAAACTATTCTGTGACAGATGGCGAATGGTTTCTATCAGTCACTCTACCATGCTGGCTGGAAACTGATTAAACTTTCATCTTGGTCTGTGTCTTCAATGTTCAGATCTCTCAATTTATGTTTAAATGCACATATTGCTCTGTCTTTGTTAAGACAAAGTAAAAAATTAGGCACATCTTCAATAACAACTTAATTTAATACAATAAAGCTGTGGTGGTTTCACTTGAGGCTTAGACTTGAGACATGAAGATAAGAAGGATATTCCTACTAGATCATATTACAATCTTCATTTAAAGGGAGAAAAAACTTACTGTGCTGGCTAAAATCCAGTTCTATAGAGCCTTGAGCCAAACTGGTATCAATTATTCCATAAAGCAAACCATTAGTAAGGTGCTGATTTGAAAACAGCCCTGCTGCTATGTTTTCCTTAGAGAGAAGCAGCACGTTCGATGCTCACAGTAATAAATTACATCTGACATTTAATCTAAACACAAACAGATCCCAGTAAAGGAAAGACTTTCTATAGTAATAGGAAGGAAGGATCAAAGTACTTAGCTGACACCAAAGGTATTGGTAGATTATCAGTTTACAATAAGATTCAAGAGAACACAATCCCATAACTTGGAGACAGTTAACTACACCATATCTAAGATAATTTAGAAGCAGAAATGAATGCATTAAATGAAGCAACAGGTAGAGAAGCTAACAAACCAGTGAACATAGCTTAAAATGCTTTAACAACTGCCACAAGGAAATGACTGAACCCAGAAGTGGACCCCAATTTTAAAGCCACTAATTCTTCACTCGCTTTTACTCTGTCATTTGAAAGAAAATGGCATTAAAAAAAGAGCCTACCCTTTTGCTGCTGCTGGAGAGTGGCAAAAGAAGTTTTTCACTCCATTTAAAAGAAAAACAACTCTACATGTAAGGCTAAAGGAAGAGTGACACATTCTGTGCTAATGAAGCAATATTGGAATAATTCTTAATGCTCCCTTCGATAGGCATTACAGCATTTTTGCTTCTATGTTCATTATAAGGGCTTTTAGGGCTTTTAAGCATTTACAATAGCTCTCACCACAATCCAACTGCACACTAAATAAAAAAAGATAGAGAATAACCTTATTAATGGTTGTCCCTTCTCCTTACCATGCAAGCACAACATTTGTGAGTCATAAAAGGCTTTACCTTGTGTATACAGAGGAAGAAAAACTTCAATAGGTACATGCATTAATGATTTTTGTTTTCACTCCCCAATGAATTAGGTGCTGTATTTTGGTGTTAACTGTCAAAACCAATGCGGAATTTTATTAAACAATGCCACACCATACCTGGACTGCACTGGTTGGATACTAGACAGGAACTGTTGGAATCCAGCATATCCACACAGCATTCAGTTTCTGAAATCTAATGAAGGAAATTGCATTTCACACAGTTCTTCAGTTTACTAAAATGCTTCAACAACACCAATCTACAGAGAAATAAGCTGTAACTGCAGTTAAAACTTGCTGTAACTCTCCTGCTGCACTAAGCAACCATACAAAGAGAGAACAAGATAGATACACCGTCAACTTCATTTTGACATGGCTGCTGCTACCCAAACACTTTGAGAACAAATGCACACTCTGCCACTGACATTGGGCAAAGCCCCCAAGAACTGCTTTAGAAATATGCTTGCTAAATCTTCAGTGAAACACAGTTCAGCACCACACAAATATCCTGAGAGATTTGCTCAGAAATACTATTGCAAGCTTACTGGAAACCCCCAATTTTCACTAAATTCCCGTGTTGCAAGTGATGATAACCTCTACATTCAGCAAAGCAATCCAGCAGAACTACAAAAGCTTCTTCCTTCCACATTTAATAGAAAAGAATAACTTCATGTATCCTGAAGGCACGTAGTTTATTTTCATAAAAGCCAGTTTCAAAGCTATTCACTAATTGCAACAAGCTGTGACATAAGCTTAGAGGTAAACACTTGTAAGAAACTCCGTGATAGATATTAGGACAACCCTGGTTAGACTTGGGCACAGCCACTCTCTGAATCTGTACAAGCAAAGTAAAACACAAAACCCCCAAGCCTTTTAAAGTTGTGTAGGTACATTTCCCTAAAGAATATAGCAAGTCAAATCAGTCTTTAAGAGGGTGAAGTATTCTTGGTTGAAAGTAACAAGACCTTATCTATATTTACCCATAGAAGTAACTTAAATATACCTAACAGGTAACAGCCGGTACTACTCTGTTTATCAGCAAAAGCCATCAAATCCAGGAGTGACAAAGATCAAAGCTAGCAGGGGAAATGTCTGGGACTGTCAAAACTGAAACTAGGAGGCTACAGTAAAGAGCCAAAAGATCTACAGATAACATGCTTAAGACCAGTTTCTTATGGAGTTTTGTTGTTCAAACTCTCCTGCAAGCAGAACCTTATACTCTGCAACTTGAAGCAGTGTTTGCTTCAGAGCTTTTCAGCCATTTGAGAAGTTAACTTTCAGGTAATCCGGGTTTGGGATTGTTTGTAGTTAAACTGCCAAGCAGGTAGAAAAGTGGGACTTTTTGGATCATGCTTTTTCCACATAGTGTGAGGTGTTATCAGTTGCATCCACGCTTGCCTACAAGCACATGATGAGGAAAAACTCAATGCTGTAATAGGCAATCAGCCATCACAGCAAACTGACCCATTGTAAAAGTTGCAGTTAATGACTGCTAGCAGTATAGATCATTTCTGTTAAATTAGAAAGCCTCTACAAATTGCAATGTCAGAGGAAAATAATCTGGTTTATAGCACAACAAAAAACCATGAAGTACCTACCGAACTTTCAGTAGATTTGCTGGCAACTTCTGCTACAAGTCTAGTTAAGAGAAGCACATATGGCACCTCCATGCCCAGGAAAGACACAGATCTAAATAAGAACAGGGAAAGAAATGAGAATGTTTTATTAATGACAGAGAAGTTATGCTTGCCCTTTGTTAAGGAACTTTTGCTAACACATTTACTTGAATGCAGAGGCCCTTAAGTTAAATCTGCTGGCGGGGGGGAATGACTTAGCTTAGGTTCAAGATACAAATTTGAGGCATTCAGTATTTTCCCTCCAGCTGCAGAGGGGCAGGTTTCTGGCTATAGCAGACTGTGGTTGCTAAGGAACAAGGAGCCTTATCAGCCTGCTCCAAACTGGGCCATGCAGAGACTACTCCACACCCAGGCTCTAAAAATCAATGTGATTGCAACAGAACGGTTACCGCCTGGCACCGCTGCTGATAAGCCACCCCACAGCTACAGACTCCTCTCTGCAGCAGTCAACTGTGATGGATTTGGAGCAGGACAGAGAGCACCCACCAATTTGAAAAGGCAGCACTGCAATCATTTTTGTCCATGACAGTGCAGTCATGAAGCATTAATGAAGTCTGTTAATAAGCAGAATTCCTCAAGTGCCCAAGAACAGCTCTTCTAATGTGGAACAGAATATCACAGCCAGCCTTGCTCTTTTCCCTTTCCACTTTTGCCATGTAACTCCACACATTACCTAAAGGAAGTCCACATGTCTTTAATTAAATTGTTTGGATAAACTAAAAAGCACTATTGTTCAGACACTCCCTAAGTCGATATTATAATATCTGCCTATTCTCTAGTCAATGTAATACTGGAAGCCACATCCAGTTCTCAGAACTACTGTACCTCCAGCCTGGTAGCTTTAGGAAAACACAGTCTTTCATATGATAAATAAAACATAGAGATAGATAAGACTCTCTAACCAAAGCTTAATAAGAGTAAAGTGTCTGAAAGAAAGGACAGGAAAACTCCTTTGGTGACTCATTTCACAAACTGAGATTTGTGACTATTTTTGTTAACTAAGAATCCAGTGGATGAGTTTTAAATGATGGCAAAAGACGTACCACGACCCTTGGCAAGTTGCTTTTTTGAGGAAGAAAATCATTGAGCATTTCCTATGATTAATTTCCTTTCAGTTTTTTAAATCACAGCCTGTTGCCCCACCTTCAAAACAAGCTTGATGAGGAAACTTAATATCGTCTTCCACCATCAGCTGAAAGCTCCAAGATCAAAGTCTGAGATCCTGGAAACCAAACTCCAGCCTTAGAGTTACAACTAATTTTGGCAGTAAATGAGGATTGGAGCAGAGGAGGAAAGGTTTGCACTGTCGTGATACCTTCCAATCTAGACATAACAATGGATGGCAAGTCTGTCAGCAACCCTGACTTCAGCAGTTCACGTTTACTACCCTAATGACACCAATAGTAAAATGAAAAGCAGGCAGTCAGTGTAAGTGCACTGTGTGCAGTGTTACCTGAGGAAAGTTCAGACAGCACCTGATCAGCCATGCTGTTGGAAAGGTAGATTATAGGAACCAAGAAATGTAAGTAGCAAGGAGCCTTTGTACACACAGATTCACCAGAGTGAGCTATTAAGAACTAGTTAGCTTCAGGAATGGCATTACCACCATATCCTGGGTGAAAATTAAGATGGATAATGGCGGTTTACACAACTGCTGGAAAGTGATGGCACTGCCAAAACCAGCAGGCAATGTTTAGCTTTGGGAATCTTATACATATGGAAAGATACATTTGTAATCCACAGCTAAGCTTATACATTGCTGACTAAAAAGCTCTGATGCTATTTTTCAACAGTACCTGAGGTGACAAGATACCTCAAATGCAAACACCTCCTCTAACAGAAGGGTGAAATCATCTCAGAAGATAAAAGGAGACGACCTTTCTAGAATGCAGCTCCTATACCCAAAAGCCCAGGACACCCAGCTGAGAGCTTTGATGGTAACCATTTCTTCTTGGGCACATTCGAGCACAACAGGAACTACTTATAACTCAGTAAATGATTGCTGAAGCAGGCATTGCACTTATCTAGTTTGCCAGAGAGCTTTCCACTTGTGTCTAAGAGTGCTTATATAAATGCTATGAATAATTCTGGTTTAGATTACATTGGGTATAAATTAATTTACACATTTAACCTCTTAAAAACAGAGGCTTTCTTTTCATGCCTTTCTAGTGTAGTACAAGTTGAGTAGAACAACTTTAGGGCTCTTTAAGGCAGTCCAGCGGAGTCTAATGTTAAATGGGTGTATTTTAAACAAATACACAGAGTTTGCCTTACTACCTATCAGTTTTCTACAACCTATCTTCAGAAATGAGATACTGCTGCTTGGCTGAGAAAGAGATCCTCTGGGGAAAACAGAGTTGGTAAAGACATTTGCTGATATTTCATTTCATTGTTTTGGATGCTAGGCAGGGAGTTTTGTCAATACCTGATTATTATAATAGTTGTACATACTCAGAAAAGGCAGATGAAAAAGGAATTTGTTTGAACAAGTATATTCTTGTTATGTAGAAAAATACTTATTTGCAGGAACAACTCATACTAAACAAGAAAACATTTGTAAAACTAACCCCTTCTAAGTGCCTGAACCTCCTCTTTGCGAATGCAAATAGCTGTATGGCAAAAGCTCAATAATGGTTTTATATCCATTCCTGAAATAAATCAAGAGACTAATCAACAATACTGCTGCATTTATGGGCAGATATTTGTTCGCAGCCACTAGTGATTCTAACAAACTAGAACATGTGCCCTGCAGCTGTTCCAAGTAGAAATAGGACACAAGATCTATCTGCCCTTGATTCATCAGCCAATATTTTTTATTTCAGTGAGAGACAATATCTAAGCTTATATCTCTCTATATATATCTAAGCTTACATATATACACACACACATATATATGCGTATGCAGTTGTTTGGTTGCTTTTCTGTTTGAACCAATTTTAACCACAGGAAAATGAAAGCAGAGATGAACAAGCTGCTTTAAAGTTTCCAAACATAGGAGATGTATGTCATATTTACTTAATTTACATTTTACTCCAGGTCCCAAAACCACTTCTTCATATCCTGCTGTATTTTCTCTCTGCCAGTAAAAATTAGAAGCCTAATAACATAATATATAATATTAATATATAATAATATATAAATAACACCTGTTTGTATGAGACAGAAATTCAAGCTCTTTTTTTAGGCTAATACCCATAAAAGATATCAGACAAACTTAGGCATCCATATTCTTTGTACGCAATCATGTGAAAAGTATATACGGTGTTCCTGAAGTCCGGCTGTGCCACACCTCAGCAAGGTTGAAAAGAGCTTGTAACTTGCAAGTCAGAGCATAAATCAAGTACAGAACTTCCAAGACAGCAACCTCAAGTAGGTATTTGTACTGTTAATGAGTCTCCCTAAACCCATGGAATTAACACAACCTATTTTACTGCTTTTCAGCCAGAAGTCAATCATAACTGTTCTACTGATGATATTTTAGGCTGTAATTTTAACTTCAGAAAGGAAAAAGCCTTAAATCCTCCAAGACATTCAGTGTATACAAATACTAAGCATGCCTCTGAATGAGGTAGCTGAAGCTTTACTTTTTAAATTAACCACGTGAATGTGATCAGGATCAGGCACTGCAAAACCCACACAAATTGTTTTGCACACCCACAGCAGAACAATGTATGACCCCTAGAATATGTTTCATGTTTGGCAGCATTTTCTCTTTGGATTCTGGCAAAAAAAAAGATAACGGCATGCACAAACGGGAGCCCAGATTAGAAAGTACTTATGCTTGAGATGCCAACACAGTTTTGGGAACACTGACTTTTTAATTAAAACAAGTATTTCACACCAGAGTTCCACATTCGAAACAAATTTCAAATCACTGTCAGCTTGGATCTCAAGTGCCACCACACACATAAGCGAAACACATCAAGATTCACTAAGGGAATTCTTCCTCTCATTGCTTTTAAAAAGAACTCAATTCATGAACACTAAGCGCTAGAAGGCATTTTCCTCCCACTCCTGGAAGCAAGTGATCTTTAATTCATCTTTCTACCTACATTTTCCATACTAGAGCTGTGTATCTATTATTTCTGTTGTATCATCAGTGTCTGTCTTGCTTAAAGTGCTGCTGGAGGATTGCTTGAGTAAAGTAATTTTTTCAGGTACGTGGAAAAGGAACCATTGCCTAAATTTCAGGTGGTTTTATAATACACTCAGCAGATCAAAGATTGAAACTCTATCACACTCATTCCACTGCCAAAGGCTCCTTAATTCTGATGTGACCTTGAATTAGTCACGATGAAACAGCAATACCAGGAAAGTCAAAATGCAGCCTCACAAGCAACAGACTCATAAAGACCTGAACTCTCACTCACCAGCTCCTTTAGAAGCATGCACCAGAACACTGCATCTTCCTCAGATAACACCCAACACTTGCGGTATGTGGTTTACTGCTAATTTCTCATTGACGCTGCAAGTGTTTCACAATAAACCTGCAAGGAAGAACAGATAAGGTTGTGCTTAGAACAATCTTTCATAAATTCGAGCTGAAGGAGGACTTGTTTTTCCAGCTTTCTTACCATGCACCCATGTAAAGAATGACTACCCCTCCCCTTACATCAAAACAACTGGGTAACAGGCCAGCAACCAGCAATTAAAACCATACGCACCTTCTGTTTCAGACAATGAAGCTATCTACTTTAAGCTGGGGCTTTGCTTCAAAAGCAGTTATATGCTTACAGCAAACACCAATTAACACCAACAACAAATTTCTTGTTGTTCTATCAGCAATAAATCTGGCAGTAATGCATTCTGCTGTTACAACAGTAGTGGCAGCCTCTAAAAACTGAGAGCAGAACTGAATACAAGTGCAGTCTGGTTGCCAATAGTATAACGATGCACTACAGGGAAAGATGTTTTGGAAGCTGAAGAGATGCATGGCCTGAACAGTGCAACAAAATTCTGTGTTACAGAAGTACATATTTGCTTGGGCACCCAGAAAAATCAAAAGCCAAAACCCCACAACCCTGAAAACTCTCCAATTGACAAAAACTGGTGAACTGAGTCAGTTTATTAGGAAAAAAGTATCTAATGTTTTATTGGACCAAAAGTTTTCTTATAAAAGTTTTATTATTATAAAGTTTTATTATCTCCTCTGGAGCCAGGCTGAGAGAGCTGGGCTGGGGCAGCCTGGACAAGAGAAGGCTCCTGAAGGGGAGACCTCAGAGCA
>WYDI02023922.1:0-84923 GCA_009867235.2 Psittacus erithacus | reverse complement strand
GGGAATCCTTAGAAAAACAACTTGCTGAGAGCTAGTACACAGTTATATACAGATTCCTCACTGTCAAGAACATAGGTAAGTGGTGATCTCCACCTTTGCTACATAGTAGCAGTCAGCAGACTGGTTGATGTCTAATACAGTTAGGTAACATCAGGAAGCTGCACTAGAGTACCTGTCAGTGGTTTCATTCTGAATGATACCATCAGCTCTGATTTTTCACCTTTTCTGAATAAGCACTTACCCTCAGGCTAAGTATGTCAAGTTGTATGTTTTAAGGGAGTAAGTACATCTTAAATTACCACAACATAGGCATACAGATAAGCATCACAGAAGACCAGTGCAGTTATTAGGAGAGTTCTCAGAAACAACTACAAATATAAACCTTTCACTCCCTGCCCTTTCCCAAGTCTCCCCCTAACACTAATTGCTACTGTACCTCAACCTCCAGCCTACCTTCTTTCTGGGTAGAAAATTGGCTGTTTGAACATTCAGTTATGCATAAATGACTAGAATTTGAAGTGCTGTTAGATTTCTGTACAGATTCTCACTCATCCCTTATACAGAGTTTAGTATTTCTCATCTTCTATCTTCTCATTGACTTCAAGCAACCTGGAACAGGTGCCAGGCAGGAACAAACAGCACCTTAGCTCACAAGAACCCAAAGTCTACGTGTGAGTAGTCATATTGCACTAATCTTTCTTCTTCTGCCTCCAAATCACATACCACCTTACCTATGAAATCCCAGATGAAGACGTTCTTATGAAAAATGCGAGCAGATTTGAATCCATGGTGAAAGACCTGCTCCAGTGCTGCAACCAGACCGTTCTCTCCACACAGCAGAATGGTAAGGCTCCCTCTCTGTGAGAAAGGGAGAGTCTGTAAGTCCAACTTGTCTTGTCTGCATGCCAGAACCTTCAAATTTAAAGGTTAATAGTCTCTACCAGTACTTCAGTTCCATTTCTCATTATAAAAATATTTACATGGATTGTAGGCTCCAGGCAAGTAATTGAAAATAGGAAGTACCTCTTTCTCTGGCTTGTGGAAGTGCTTCACAATATTGTTCACAGCTTCCCCAATTCCCTCTTGGATCTGTCCCGCATTAGGTTCTGTGAAATGATGGAGAGCATACTAGCTGAAGATACCAACTTTAAAACATTCGTCAGACTCTTATGATGACATAGCTTGAACTGCAGGAATTATTCTGTGTCTTTAGCAGAGTTCAGGCAATCATTTGTCTTGTTTAATCCTGAGCCTTAATTACAAGCAACTGATGAGCAACCCCGGAATGGTCAAATAAATTGCCTTACTTAAAAATGCACAACCCAAGGATCTGGCTTGATAAATATTTTATTTGAGTTAATCACTTCTTTCTCATTACATAGAGTACAGCAACCCTCACATGAGGAGATGTGGGCTGAAAGGCTGTAGCCCAGTCATTTGGCTCACTTCTACATGACAGAGGTCAGAAAACCCAGCACTCATTAATTCCTGACTGGAACCCACAATATTTTATTGAGCCCAAAAAAGTATCTAGACACATCTCTAGTCATTGTACCACTGTGAAGGGCCACAGGAAGAGAATATTCTTTATTAATAGTTCCAAGAATAAGTTATCTTCTGTGTTAAAATGTATGCCATATTCCTACTCTGAATCTGTTTAGCTGTATGCCTCTACTATTGAATCATGCTATGCCTCCACCTGCAACCATCTCATCTTCCTGTGCAGAAAATTATCTACCTGCAGAAAATTATCTAGTCCCTCATTCAGTTTCTTATTAAAACAGACTGAACTCTTAAAACTTCATTTTAAGCAGATGTTTGCCAGATTTTCATGGTTCTTCTAAGAGTCCTTTCTTATTTTTCAGACATATATAGGCTGTTATTAGCTTGCCTTATGATTATTATTCAGGAAGTATGGAGTAATTCAGCATCATTTTAGTACATCAGGACCTCCACATTCTTTGCCAGGTCTAATACAGAACCTCATGCAGCTCTCAAGACAAATGAATTACTGGGTCTTAGTGTTCTCAGACCTAACAAAATGCTCTGGTGCCCGCTTCTCCAGCTAATATGGACTTGTGTGAAAAGCTGCAGTGGCCCCGTGGTGGTTTTTTGATGCTGCATTGATCTTGGAGGCTACTCTTTCCTAGCCTGACAGTTCAGCAGTCATGTCCTCTAGTTTTACAGGAGCTGGACAGATTTATGAACAGGATCTACACTGTGCTGATCAGTTTGCTTTAGTGGAGAATGCCTCACATGGCCCTTACAGTTCCATGCCCTGCAGTAGCCAGATGTGGTTACTCATAAAAGCTAATTTTAGGAATGCAAAGTTGATGTCCCCCGGGATCCCCCTCAAGATGTACTCCTCTAGAAGGCAGTTCACAGTATCCATATCAAATTCTGACCTGTCCTTGAGAGAGGACTGTCTTCCCACTGACTGCAAAATGAGCTGGGAAGCTGAGCAGCATCAGCTACTGCAAATTCTGCTGCCTCTTCCTCCCTCATCTCACATCTCCGTGCTCCAAGGAAAGAGATTATTATCTCTCAACTGTCAAATGGGGGACATTAAAAGAGGCAGTGTGTGCAGCCACAGAGCAAGCTGCAGACTCACAAATTAGGGCAGGAAAAGCTCATCAGCTTGCAGCTATTCCTCTGCACCAAGCCTCTCTTTAGTAGGAGCAATCCTGTTCACAACAGTTTTATTTCTGAGCCATTGCTACCTTCTTGTCTGGGGCCCTGGGGAGAAAAGAAACAACTTACTTGTGTTCTTCCCTGTGAGAGAAGTGATGCTAAGTCGTCGAGCTGTGGTAGGAGATTTCTGCTGTGGTGGGGTACGGCACTGCTTTCCCAGCTCTTCATCAGATGTGGAGGACACCAGCTCTCCAATGAGTATTCGCTCCAGACTGCCATCGTCAACACCTTTCCCCAGCCATCTCCCACAGGGAAACCTGCCACACACCCAGGACAAGCACAGGTCAGCCATGCAAGCAGTCTAGCTTCATCTCAAAACTAGAAGAACAGCTAACACCCAGTGAACACTGCTAACAGGCAGGGAATATTCTGTAGCCAGAAACTTTTCACAAACCAGAGCTCAACAGGCAGCATTCCCTGCACAACCAATCATCCTTAGGAAAAGGGAAATATGCAAATCGTGCATGAAAGCATGGGACAACAAAGTGTTATACGTGTATTTTATGGTCCACATCTTGATTTCTGCCAGGTTCTTTTTCACTTGCAACCACAACTGATATTCTGCCTTTAAAAATACTGTCATGATTAACAACTAAATTCCCCCGCAGAGTTCCCACCCAGTTGAAGCTGTGACATCTCCTCATACTCAAATCTCATACAGCACATTCTACTGCTGTATGTTTTGACCCAATCCACATTCCTAATGAAATCCATGCACACGTCCATACAAATCCATGCACATGTCCGTACCCCCAGTCTTTGTACCCAGTTTCCTTGTACTTTCCCCTTGTGGCCAACCCTGAGATCATCTTTCTGAAATAGTTTTCCAAATCCACATTTAGATAAAAACCCGAAGTCTGCTTAGCCAGATGCTTTGTAACATCAATGGTGAATCAGGAGATCATTTCAATACAAGAGGTATGAACTCAACAGAAGATTAAGAAATCATCAAACCATTTTATTTTCTTGCAATCTTTCTGTACATTTGTACAGTACTTAGACATTTGAATATTTTTAAAATGAAAAAGAAACAAAAGATTTGCCCTAAACTATAAATCCAGCTCTTGGGGGTTTAAAGAGTTCATCTGTGCACAATTTACCACACTACCTTAAATCAAGACATTTAATTATTAGACACAAGCATATGAATCACTTCAACGGTATCCATACTGTCTGTCCTGTCTCAGAGAGATGCAAAGAAAATCCTGCGTTCATGTGTCAATCAGATTATTTGACTTCAACTAGGGCTTCTGAAATGAGAGAAATGGGGTAGGGGAGACCAGCCCAACCTTACCAGGTACCCAAATCAGCCCACAGTGCTCCATCAACTGAGGAAAAACCTTCTTGCCTTCTCTAGATTTAACAAGTAAGAATTTCAGACAAAGAAAATTAAAACTTGGTGCTTACTTGTATGTGTGTCCTGTTATTTCATTTCTGACCATGACACAATCAACCAGCCACTTGGCCAGTAGCCCTGAGTTGTCATGACCAATCTGAACGGTCGTCAGCTTCCCTAAGTTCTGGCACTGAAATGAATAACAGTTTTCACTTAAATTAAAAAACAACAGACCACATCTCCACCACCACCACATGCACACATATGGTCTCAAATGCATGTTTTTATTCAATTTCCTTTGATTTATACAGTAAGTATTTCCAACCAAACATGCAAAGCATTTTGAGTAGCAGAATAATTAAGACAGGAGAAAAGAAATAACCTGAAATAAAAGGATTAAAAGCTTGTGAAGAGATTACATTCTTTATTTGTTGTGAACACTCACTGACTATTTCTGAGTATTAATTACACATTTCTGAGCTAAGGTGATAAAAAGGCGTGCTTTTGTAGAAGAAATAGATGTTTAGCACAAACAGCTTTTCAAAAGTGCATTTTGAGCATACTGACCTTCACTTGACTCACTCTACACTATGAAGCAGTTCTTACATCCTCTGTTATTTTCAAAGATCAATTTGCTTATTGTTGGGCAAGATAAAAATCACTAACATGAGACTCTTATCATAAAGATACAGAACAAGGAAAACAGGGGACTGTGAATTCTAGTGCAAGATGTAATTGTAGGTGGGGCTGGCAGCAACATCTATTAACGTCACCTAAACATTTCCCTGGCAAGACCTTGGTTTTTGTTGCTTCTAATACTGCCAAACAAGCAGCTTGGGCTGACATTTTTCATAGTGGGTGGCTACTCAAGTTGATATTTTAGGAGAACTTTGGCCAAAGGAATAATCCAGAATAGTCTTGGTACGGTCCTTAGAAATGTCTAAATGTCATTTTGCTTGTTACAAGCCTGGAGATCTTTTCTATGAAATACTAATATCTTAGAGGCAGCCATTGTATCATGAAAATAACCTCTCCCTGTCAAAATCTACCTATATTTGGCAAGAGTTTTTTTTACTGTTGTTGAAGAACAGTCTGCATATGCTCAATGGACACAACTTTAATTTTAGTAGCAGATTTTCCTAAAAAATCAATCCTTACTGGATATCGTACATCCTGGAGCTGCAGGAGCCTGACAGGGCTTTCCCTGCAATTCCCGGTACCAGCTGTTTTGGGTGGCACGAAGCCAACCTGTAACTGACGGGTGGGAAAGCAGAGGGGAACACTGGATAGTTAGACACAGAGAAAACCACAGCAAGCATGGAGAAGAGAGCCCATGGTGATGGTGGGTAGGTCTATGGATAGAGGGGGTGTCACCTGAGGCCAGGAAGTTGAAGAACTCAGGTGTTAAATGGGCTGGTTGGAAGGAAAGCAGCAATGCTGGACAAGGAGGAAAAGAAATTTGGGACTCATCAGAGCTAGAAAGGGATCTGGGTCATGGTTAACTGGGAGGACACATTGAAAGAGAGTAAAAGCAGCTTGCAAGGGAAAGGAGGAGTCAGAAATGAATGCCGAAAGGGAAAACTGGGCAAGGAAATGTGGAAGGGAATGAGATATGGAAATATATTGGTTAGGTGAGAAAAGAAGGCCTGGGTTCAGACAAGGAGAGCAGTGAAGTTTGTAGTAAAAAGTGGTGTATGCTCAGCTTTCATTTAGCACAGGAGGGGCACGCAGTGCTGTTATCCTGTACATACCTGTATGTAAAGCAACCCTGAAAACCTGGACAGTATCTTAAATGCTGTGATCTTAAGAAAATAAACTCTCAGCAAACTAACGTTTATTTGGAAGCATCTTTCGAATTGAAAAGTAAAATACAAAGAGTGGGTACTCACCTCAAATGTCATTTCTAGATGGTTTTTAGGAATCTGCATTACACCTGTATCTCCTAGTTCCCCTGATACACATATCCATGGGTTTGATGTGGTTATTGCATTGCTCAGTTTTTTGATGGGAATTATCACTGACCTGTAAGGGATCACTAAGAACAGAATGGGGGAAATAAGTTATTCTTGACCTTTTTTCCTCCTGCAGTAAACACAATTTCTGGAGTAAACCACATCTCTTACAGAATCATGGAATGGTTTGGGTTGGAAGGGACCTTAAAGATCAACTAGTTGCAAACCCCCTGCCTTGGGCAGGGACACCTCCCACTAGACCATGTCACTCAAGGTCCCATCCAACCTGGCCTTGAATGCTGCCAAGAATAGAGCGTTCACCACTTCTCTGGGCAACCTGTACCAGTGTCTCACCACTCTCACAGTAAAGAACTTCTTCCTTATATCCAATCTAAACTTCCACTGTTTAAGTTTGAACCCGTTACCCCTTGTCCTATCACTACAGTCCCTAATGAAGAGTCCCTTCCCAGCATCCTTGTAGCCCCCCTTCAGATACTGGAAGGCTGCTAGGAGGTCTCCATGCAGCCTTCTCTTCTCCAGGTTCTCCCTTGAAGGCTGAAATCTTGTCCCATGCCTCAGCAACCTAACGAGGAGCACTCCTCCCACAGGGGCCGAGCTGAGCACGCAGAGTGCGTCTTACCGAGGTCACAGCAGCCGCCGCAGTACAACCGGAGCAGCGGCTCTCAGCCCGGCCCTTGGGAGCTCCCGCCGGCGTCGTTACCGAGAGCAGCCCCAGCGAGGGGCACGGTGCCGCCGCACGATGGAGCTGCAGCCCCGCGGCAGAGCCGGCCTCCCTCTGTCGCAGCGCCCGGCCGGCTCAAGGACCGACCGGCCGTAAGCCGACGGGCCAACCCGGCTGCGGCGGGGCCCTGCAGGCTCAGCGGGTGAAGGGAAGGTTATGGGGGGAAAAGGGATGTCAGAAATGCCGGCATGGCTGGCAACGGCATAGCCGAAGCCTCAAGCCTCATCTTTCCCCGTGGACGTCCCCCCATTCAAAAACATCATCACCACTGTCATAATATATACATGCATATGGTTGCCTCATCCCTGGCAGTGTTCAAGGTCAGGTTGGACAGGGCTTTGAGCAACCTGGTCTAGTAGAAGGTGTCCCTGCCCATGCCAGGGGGGTTGGAATTAGATGATCTTTAATATCCCTTCCAACCCAAACCATTCTATGGCTCTGTGATTTTGTAATTCTATGATTTTATGCGGCTGCTTCTTGTTATTATATAAAAAAATATTATTAATTTGCTTTTAAATCTGCACCACCCATAACATGCTCAAGACAGAGACTGCCACCCCCCTGGATTCAGATTTGACTCAAATACTACACATTAGCACTGCAAGGCTCGCCCTCCGTATGTTTCACAAGCTGCCTTTCTGACTGTGGAAGATAAGGCAGGCTTTTTTACTTCCTTGTATGTGCCATAAAATGATATTGCATTCAAAAAATACCCTCAAATTCCAAGCGCTGACCCTACAGGGGAAAGCTGTCAAGCTGGATGCCCCACAGAAGTAAGGTAATCAAGGATGAGCAAATCTCTTCGTGCTGTGCTAGTTCTGAGGGGATTTATTGCTTTAAGGGGAGAAAAAGTAGAACGAGTGCCTGTTTTGACAGCCACCTAAAACTTGCTTCACTTCACTCTGAGCAGGCAGGGAAATGAAGAGTACGGGCTGCCAAGTCAGTCCAAATAATTAGGTCATTTGATGGGGTCCTGCCTTCTCTGCAGTGCCCAGTGCTGGAGAGATAAAGATTCATTCTCAGATTTCAATCCAATCTCTGCTCTCCTTACAAGACAGGAAGGGACAGGGAATCTTTTCAGCATTTAAGGAGAGACAAAAAGAGATTTAAAATATACATCAGAGCACAAAGTGCCTTGTATTTCATCCTCCAAGACCTCTACCGCCTCAGTCTGCAGGGGCCAGAAAGAAGCATTAGGATGTACTTGTCTGGGAGGGAAGATCAAGGGTCTATACAACTGGGTGAGGAAAATCAAGCGCTACACCAGCACTCCCTGCTGATTGCTCTCCTTTGTGCAATGCTTTTATCCACAGCACTCCCACACGACCTTGACTCCCCAGCTGGTTTCCCAGAGCAACACCCAACACCCATAAGCCCCACAACCAAGGTTTCCAGATAAGAGCTCATCAGCTCAGGCACCAGCACCATCATCATCATCCCTTACAAATCACGACAGCAACTAATTTTTATTCAGTGGAAAAGACTCTGATTCTCCAACTCACTGATTGTGGTGAAGACGCTTGTGAAGCAGAAGTAATCCACAGCATTGAGTGAGAGCAGGTGATACAAGAACTGTTCCCGTTCTTCTTCACAGCGCAGGAAAGCATAACGCTTGTAAAGCTTCCTGGTAGAAACAAATGAAGAGTTGATCTTAATGGAAGGTATGAAAAGTGAGATTCCCCAGCTAACACAAGCTGCTAGAAATCCATTGGGAGCATTTGCTACATACGTGTTTTACAGATCACTTTTGGCTCCATGTTACCATAGCAAAGCTACAGGGTTCATCTCATTAAAGGATCAGGTTTTGCTGCAAAGCACAGATGTAAACTAACACTACCCACCACAGCAGACCTGAACCAACATACAGCAACCTTCTTTCTTCCCTGTATCTTCCCACTGTGGAATAGCCTTGTCTAATAACCTAATCTTCCTCCTGCTCCATCCTGCAACTGAGAAAACTAAGCAAAAGGCACCAAACCAGGGAAGGCACCAAGCAGCAGCAGTGCTCCCAACACTCTTTCAGTTCAGTGAACCTAGTGTATATCACCAGCTGCCCAAAGCAGTGCAAAGACACACCAGGAGATAACCTGGGCCTGCTCCAAGAAAGCACAGAGCTTGTGTTACTGCCTGCAGTCTGAAGGCAGCAGACTCCCAAAAAGCTGCTGAGGTAGATAGACGTAGATGATACTTCAGGAAAAGACAGGTCTGCCACCATGCCTTTAAGCAGATAACCCAAGAGGTGACTGCCTCCACCTATTCCTCTTTCTTACCATTTGGTAGCTTCTGACATAAATCATGTCATGTAACACATCACAGAGCCAGAACTGCATGTAGTAGTTAAGGTGTTTCCTTTTCATAAGGCTTTGTTTGTCTGGTTAGTTTTTTCTAAATGCACTGCTTTGAGAAAATTAAGTCAAGGAACATCTACATGAGCAGTGCCTGTGCTTGAAAGAGGAGGCCGAGCTGGGGCAGCTGCTGAGTGGCTGAGAGAGCTGGCCTCTAACACAGCTTATGGCAGTCAGGATGGGGGTGAGCTGACCTAACACAGGGCTGGTGTGAGAAAAGGGGCATTCCTGTGCCTGCTGCTTCATTTGCACAAGATGCAGTGACTATAGCCTGGCAAAGTGGCTTGGGTCAAAACCCTGATCTGACCAGCATCTAATGCCTTCTTCCTGAAAATTGTGATTAGTTTTCCATGCGGGTGAGCAGACTTCTGCCCTGCCGGGTGGGCAGAACCTTCTCCCTCAGCTAACCTCTGCCTTTAAATCACCTCTAGCTGGAATCCACAGTACCCAAACAGACCGTCTAGCTGCACCCCAAACCTGCACAGCACCTTGACACACCACTGAGGAACACCTGAAAGTGAGGCCTGAAGGAAAGAGCCAGCTTACTTGGCAAGAGCCTGGTTGGAAAGCAGCTGCTTCAGGTGCTGAGACAAAAGCTTCTTCTCCAGAGAAAGCCTTATCCAGGCTCGGGCTCGTCCCACATCAGTCTTTATCTCACTCATGTTCTGAACATGCCTGAAACAGGTGGGGAAAAAAATAACAATAACAGATGAATCATAAAAATTCTACATGCTTTAAATGGCAACATCCAGTGTGATGCAGCAACTGAACTGGAAAACACTCAGCAGGGCCCTGCAGAGCCCAGCACTGCAGCACTGGCCTGGGCACATGGGCAGCCCTTCCCAGACACAGCAGGGTGCAACCTGGGCAAACTACAGCCTGTATCAGCTGCCCTGTGTCCTGGTGTTTGCTTGGCCAAGGTGAGCAGGGGTAGATCTGCTCATCCTTGCATTGCCTGAGGCAGATGTCCTCACGGACACTGCTGACACTTTGAACAAGCAGCCACCTTGTGAGACCCATTTATACTGTCACAGTTGCCCCCCAAGCTGCAACATGAATGGACATGTCTGGGAGGACAAAAGAGAAATACCTATCTTAAGAGTTTCTGCAAACCACAATCTACTCTAAAGGCTCTAACAAACCCCTGGACAGAAGCTGCAATTGGAAACCTGAGAAAAAGAGGACTGGGGTAAACCTAGTGATAGGCACTCACAAGCAGTATCACATTTTCAGGGATATGAGGTCCTTGTGTTAGTGACAATCTGACTAGCCCTCCTCATGCTTGGTCTGTAGGAAAGCAGAACTGTTCCATAGGGGCTTTCTTCTCTGGTTTTGTTTTTCTTTTTTTAACCTTCCCTTATTTCAGTTTGGAGAATGCCAGAAACCCAATTTTATTGCACAGGGAGCTTTAGAAGAGGAAGAGAACTGCCATGGCCAGGCAAAGTTACTTGCAAAACCCCCCAACTTGGTTAAATAAACAGCAAAAACAAGAGTAACATTTTCCAGCAGAGGAAAGAAAAGGCCGGAATTTCTTAATTTTAGTGCAGTTTACATGTTAAGTGCACAGGCAGTTCAGCCCTCCAAACTTCAGTGGCAGGCTCCAAGTATCACTAGCTGACCCTTAACTATCTGTATTGTGATTTACTTTCCAGCTCCTGCATTTTCCTTGAAGGCCCTCTATGCATTGCTGAGTGTTAGGAAATGTCGCAATATTTACTCCAAAGAAAATCCATCAAAGTTGTGCTGTGACTGATGCTTTTTACATCACTAGCATAGTCTCATGGTCTCGTGTTTTCCCCCATCTGTTACACCAAAAGCGTGCTTTGCGTTATATTTGGACCCTGTATTATTTGAGAAAAACTCTCTTGCTTATAGAGCTTCTTTACCATAACACGATCAGGACCTTGAGGGCAAATTTGCAAACTGAAACTTAGTGCTGTCCAGACATAACGGCTCATTGTGCACAAATGAAGTGGATACACCAGGTATAGCTCATCAACACTGTTCTCCATCAGGCTGACCTACCCAAATCCTCAAAATGCAGGCCTACCCCTGCAATCCAAGCTGAGGTGTCCCTGTCACACAGCTCAGTGCTTTATGTACATATTGGAAGAACCATCAGGAAGGAACAATCAATAAGAGTAATGGTGGATTGCCAGTGGCAAAACCTGGGTTACTTAAAACTCCTCTTAAGAAAAAGAAAAGGAAAAAACCCAGATGTCTTTTTAAAGAAACTTTTCTCCTGTTTCCTAACATGACACATGCATAGATCTTTGATGGACCAGGTGAGAATTCTGTACTGACTTTTTACTGACCTGTAAAACAAATGCGGGAGGGCACATTACACTCATGTACTAGTCCTTGCCCTTATTAAGCAAGCTTTGCAGCCTCCCTCTGTCAGCAGCAACGCCTATGAGCTGAATTACTCCTGAGAGCCTTGCTCCTGGCTCTGGAAAGCCCTTCCTGGCTCAGAGCTTAGCAGCCAGCGCTCGACCTTCCAGCCCAGACAGCTGGGCACGTGAGTCCTTGAGAAACAGGATGCGCACTACACTCAGCTACATCCATTTAGAAACTCACCTCAGACATTTCAAGTCCTTTGAGATGGGAAGATCAAAGCACAGACTATCATCTCCCTCCCACCCCTTCCCCCCCAGTGCTCCGCTTGAATTAAGTCTAAGATGAAACACTGAATAGAATATGTTATTTTGCTGTGAGAATATTCAAGTACAGATGGACTCAACCTCATTCCATGCATGCTCTGTACCTCTTCATTACCCATATCTGGTTCAGACCAGATTGGCAATAACTGTGCATTTGGGAAAAATAAGGCTCTGCAACCATGCAGATTGCCAGAGACATAAAAAAGATTCAATTATCAGTCTTGGTGTCAGCAAAGCAGAGTTTAACAGAACAGAGCATTCGGGAACTCAAATTTATTTCACCCTCAGTTGTGAGAGTCAGAACAGCTCTATTTTTATCCGTGACCTAAGCACTAGCACTGTTTGCTCACCACTGCACAGCAAACTCTTCTTGTCAGGGTACTGAACAGCAATTTTCATGCAACTCCCTAGGTTGGGACTTGCTTTTAATCCCATTAGTAATAAAGAAAAATCTATTTACCCTGTCAAATGTAAGCCTGGGGAATGGTGAGACATACCCTCTGCAAATAGCTGTGCTGACAGAAGAGGCTACAGCTGCTCAATATCACCATGGCTCTGAGGATGGTGTGCATGCTCCCCATCCCAGTGCAGTCAGAAACAAGCTCTACTAGCTCATCCCTTGTAGGTAGCAGGTCCTTTATAACCCAGCTTCTTTTAACTGCAGCAGGTTAAGCATGACTGCTGCGGGCCCAGCACCTGGGGCCTGCATCCTCTGCTGCAAGCTTGGCACAGGAGATGGGGCACAACAGACATGAAGGCAAGCGCTGGCAGAAAGGAAGAGCTTATCCCATGGGGAAGGCCCAGCTGGACCAAAGGTTTCAAGGAGTTGTATTGGTGCTGACTGGTCTAGCTGGACACTCAGCAATGTGCCTGAGGGGTGAGACCATGCTGGAGGCAGGCTGCAGCAGGAGCCTGCAAGGGTGGGAATGGTGCTGCAGATCCTCATTCAGGAGAGAGGCTGAAGGGCATGCCCCTAAATACACTTGTGCAAAGACTTGCCATGCAGAGAACCGAAGCAAACATCTTGAGCATCTTCCTTACCACATCTAAGATGCCTGGCTTTGTGAAGGGGCAGAGGACACAAGTTACCTGTAGCATAGGCCCATTGCACATTCAGAGAGTGACTCCTTTTAAGTTGTTTACATAACCTTGCATGAGCCATCAAAACCAAGCTGTGCTTAAGGCAATGCTTAATCCTGTAGCCATTAGTTCAGTTAGCACAGCAACCCTGGCAATTTTATAGTTACCCATCCTTCTACCTTCAGCATGAATCTGTGTGTGCAAACAAATACTAAGCAACACTCCTTCCAAGCAGGAGAAAGTATGCCACGAGATAATAGATGACAAATTCAACTCACCATCTGCCCAGCATTTTCTATGACCAGACATGTTTGTAGACAATCACGAATACCCAAGGTATTATAAAAGGCAATGTTCTGCTTCTGTGAAAAGCAGAACAGAAACTCTTCACAGAAGCAGAACAGAGTTTCTCTGAAAAAGCAGCAGAAATATTTGTTCAATTTAAGCAAGAGAGCTCATATCTGTGCTGGGCTCTCATTCTTAAGTGGAAGTATATAGAAGACAAAACTCATGCATGCAGCAGCAAGCACACATGAGCTCCTGTCAGCAATCCCCACCCAGCACACGAGTTTCCGCTCCAGATCCTCCTTCATCCTTTCCTCAGACTGACCCTCTTCATGCCCATCAGTCTCACAGGACTGAATTAAGTAAATAGGTGCCATGTCCCATGAGAGGGATGCTAAAATGACAGACACACATTCAAAATGACCTCTTGGCATTATACTCCTAATTACACAATATACTCCCCCTCCCTTTTTCGCATGCAATTTTAGCCTTATGTGGCATGTCATATTCTTCAAAATCAGAGCACAAGACTCAGGCTACATAACACTAAACTAAAAGGTTGCACACCGCAGGTGGGAAGTACAGTTATTTTCTTTCAGAAGTCTGACTAATCTGTGTGATGTCACATCAGAAAAATATGTATCTGTAATAACACACATAACAAAGATCACATCCCTGTAACCATGGCTTTGTGAATTAACTACAACTAATCTTATTTTTACCATAAGATTTTTTGCCATATTTTACGTGGCAAAAGGATGTTGTATTACAAGAAACAACACTCATGTTGTGTCACAGATTGCTAACATTTGCTAGCAGCTTTTCACAGATGAGCATTATTGCATCACTCCTCCCCTCTTTCCATGGCACTTTTTCCTCACTGCTGTCCCTAGCCATGACAAGTGAAGTGTCCAAAGAGTGGCCTGACCTGGCAGCAGCTTTATCAAGGAGATGCCCTGAAGAACTTCTGCCTGCTGCTATCACATGGGCCTCCACCATTTTTGACTCCTTACTCCTTTTGGCTCCCAACCAGTACTGCTTGCATGTTTTTCGTTGTTTTTTCACGAAAATAAATCAAGTACACATGCAAAAAAGTTTTGCAAATTGAGAAGGTAACACTTTGTAGATATTAATGCAGGCTGAGGAGAAGGTTTAGTTCTCTGTAGCTTTTGTAGACCCAAAGCCAGTGAGAATCTTTACCTTATGCTACACAATTAAAACTACAATTAATGCTTTAGGCAACAAAGTGCGTACCTCATATCTTGTATCAGGGAAACCCTCAAAGTAGGCAGAGTAATTCCTGTATCAGACTTCCGTCTTTCTGTTCCAATAGCAACTACAGTGGAGAAAATACATGACGTTAATACAAAATTACAGTAATGTCTGCAATGCATTTGTTTTACAAAACAACCTTAAGTGGCTGGTAACTGCAATCTTTCTGTGTATTATCATTACTATATCTTGGAAATGTAGATATAGACAAAATGAAAAATGCTTAATATATTCTTTCGTTAATCCAGCACTGAAGTTGCAGATTTAGCTTCCTTTTGTGTACGTGAAATACATTAATATAAATCTGCATGGCAATCAGTTTTATTAGCAATATGTTTCTATGGAAAGCTCACAACTGAGAAGGACGTGATAGAACTAAGCTACAGTAGCATACTTGATGCTAAGAACGCCGTGCATTTCTGTGCTCCACTACTGTGATCAAACTGCTTTGTGGTGACACATTTTGCTCTCAGGAATTTGTGCCTGCCAGCCAGATTGCTCAGTGCATTAGTCACTGAAGCTTATTAAAGTCTTTTCATGAGTGAGACTAGTTTGTCCATAGATGTGTCTTTGAGGACCGATCATACAAGTTCTCATCTGCAGGACTGAGACAACTGGGGAGTCCTTGGAAGACAACCCACTAAAGTTCACAGACTTTTATTATAATGTCCATCAGCATCCACTGGCAGGGAGGTCTCAAGAACATCAGAAAACCAACCTCTCTTACAACACAGAAGTGATTCAGTGATTGCAAAGGGCCAAGCTAAAGCATAAACTGAGCACCTAGACTGATGGACAGAGATTAATTACACAACTTCTGAACTGTACCATCCACGAGTCTATGGATTTGTTAAACATGGAGTTATTCACATTGGGATTTGAGACAGATTTTGCTCACTGAAAGAAAAATATCAGCTGTCTTAGACACAGCTCTACACCCTCAGCTTCTTCAGAAATCATCTCCTGTGGAAGCACTGCTTCTCACACCTCACTCAATGCTGATTACAAGGGAATTCAGGTAGTGAACAGACATCAAGTGATTTTCAAGACAGAGATAATAGTTCCTTTGCCTCCAATGTCAACCTATTTTGTTCAGACATCAAGGTGTCTTCACAATGATTACAAAAGGTCTCAAAATGTAAATGTGGTATTAGCAAGCAAATACGCTGAAAGTTCAGCATGGGTTTCATGTGGTTGCACAGTTCCTCCAAGGCCCAAGTTCATTTGCTGTGATGGACCTTCATGGAGTCAATTGCCAAGCACTCACCTGGAGACTCTGCACTATGCTCCTGCTTCTCTTCTCTCTCCTGGTACTGAAGTAAATGGGACCACAAAGCAGATTTCCCCTGCAAATTAAATATGTAGTACATAGCTTTAAAGAGATCAGGCAAAAGAAAACAGGCCAATGAACACAGCAAAATAATGGGATGGCATTTCAGTGGGTAAAATGTTCCATAATGTCAATCAATCCTTCTTTCTTGGGCCATGAAACCTCAGGAAAAGCACAGGACCATCCCACTGGCCTAGCAGTTATACCTCCCACTTTGTTTCTTTGTCCTGTCCCTGGGTTTGTCATGTGAAGGTTGAAAGAGAAGAAACCAAACACCTATTTGACATCATCATTGCCATTTCCAGAGGTACTTGTCAAATTATAAGAAGAAAAAATAAAGCAACCTACCCCAAACAACCCCCCAAACCCTTACAAGATACAAACCAGGGACTGTGAGCCCAAAGATTACTCCCACTTTATGTTGGAATGATACTGCTGAGTAGCAGCTTAAAAGGTAGAGATGGCATTCAGTATTCGCTAGAGTACTGTACACACAAAGCCCCGAGTTTCCAGTTACCAACCTGCTTGACCTGCAGACCATGGCTCCAGATTCTTTCTAGCAGATCACAGAGACTAGCAATCAACGTATTTTCCTCCAGACCTGTTATGTTGGCTTCTCCATGTCCCAGCTCAACTGCTTCATGGCCCATTTTCTCTACCAACATGCGCTTAGTCTATAAAAAAAAGAAAGAAAAAAAATCTCCAAAGTTTTCTGAAATTATTATCCAACAAGGGAAAGAACCTATAGATTATTTTACTTAAACATGCTTAATCTAGAGACCACTGCTAATGGCCTGACCAGAGAAACTTTAAATCTCTTTACAGAGACAGTAAGTCAAAAAGAACTATAAACAAAATAATTGCATGATTACTCCATGCAGTCCTGTTTCTATACCCTTTATCTATTGTCCTATACCTACACTGCTGTTCTATAACAGATCACTATCAAAACCAGAATATAGACTACATACATTTTCAGCCTTACTCAGTACCTGGTTACAGCTATTAGAGTTTCAACTGCAACTGACACAGAGACACAAAAAAGTTGTATTTCCATGGATATACAAGTTTCTTTAACATTAGAAACTGCTGTAGTTAATTTGCTCTGCATAAACAACATGCACAACAGTTGCACATGCTGAATGCTTCCCTTTTGACTTAGGGTCTCAAGCCCTAGAGTTATGTTTAGGCTAGATGTAAATATGAACAATTAAAGGAAATTCTCCCTAAGATGTCTGATAATGCTAATTCTCCTTCCTGTTCTTTTTACTGTTTCTGCCAACTTTGACTGCATAAGAAGAAGAGTGATAACATGTTCTTTTCTTTTCTAGCAGTTGAAAGATACAACACTAAAGGGATACCCACCCTGCATCAGGCTGGTATATCAACACACCAACGCCATTCCAGCTGTGAAGGACACTGAGGATGCCACTTGTGAATGCTATATAGGCGCAGTGTGAAGGAAGAGCATATGAGGAGGACCTACCTTCACACGACATTCCTTCAGTAACCCTTCCACAAATTTCCAGTTGGTCTGTGCAATCACAGCTGGAGAGAGGTCTGAGAGTTTGGGCTGCCTTAAATTTTTTCCTAAACTCCTTGCCTCCTGCATGTATTTCTACAAATAAACAGAACATTTAGGTATTACAAGTCAGAGGGACTCTCATCCTAACCCGAGGCAAGCAGATGCCAGTGAAAAGGAATGCACTAGTGTTAATCTAGGAACAAAATCACGATTTGCCTGATGTTTAGATGTCAGGCTGAAGAAGTGGAATGCTCCCATCTGACAACAGAAAAAGCAAGGTGTTTTCCAGTCTGGTACTGAAACAGTCAATGTTAGCTAGTGAACTGTGCTGTTAGCCACTAGCACAAGGTTAGCCACAGCAAGTGCATGAAAGTGCAATACCTTCATTCAGCAATAAAGTCTAAACACCAAGTTTTTGTTCACTGTTATTTGATTCACACTTAAAAAAAATAAATGAAAAGCCATTTGTCTGATTTGTGACCAGACTATACAGGAATCAAAAAAAATCCTTTGAAAATACATTACAATAAGCACCTACTGAATGAGAAAGATTTCACCCATTACTTTTCATCTGGATAGTTTATGTGGGAAAAATGAGACTTGATTTTATTCTCAATTAACTTCTTAATTACAAGTGAAGCTCATCTTAAACAAAACTGACATTTAGAATCATTCATGTTTTTACTGGGGGGTAGTAATTGAGAAGAATGGACAAAATTTAACATATTATTAAAAATAAACCAAATCCAAGGTATAATAAGATACTTTTAAACCTTCCTGCTCCACTACCTTCTTGTTCAGGGATGGGGTGTTTCTTGTTAAGCCAAAAACCCCAAACCAATCAACATGTTGAGCGAAGCTAAGAAGCTGGCCTCATACAGATGTGAAAATTTGAAGCCTATCAAAAGTTGTCCAAGCATTATTCATAAAGTTTTTGTTAACATAAGCAAGATTATAGGACGCTGCCAAATAAAAGTATTGAAACCCAACACTCATAGCCTGGTGTAGGAATGCTCCATTGCCATAGTGTGTTTTTATCCAGTTAATGCTGCCTCTTTTGGGGATGGTATGTGACAATGACTGCTTTTCCTCCTGAGATGAGTGAGTTGCATCCCTACAGTGATCCAGCGCTGCTGCTGGGTGGGTTTCTGGGGAACTGGGAGGTCACTATGGCTGCTGCGTGCTTAGAGCTTTCTGTCTGTGTAGAAAGCAATTTATTTCATGGAATCATAGAATGGCTTGGGTTGGATCAGACCTTAAAGATCACCTAGTTCCAACTCCCTGCATGGGCCTGGATACCTTCCACCAAATCAGGAAAACCAAAAGAAAAATCCAAACACACTGAAGTTAATTGAAAAAGCTCACTCTTTTTTTATGGAGGAGTACAGTTTTTCTGACACAACCGGATTTTTTCAATACAAAATTTGGACAAGAAGCACTTAACATCAGTCCAACAGGTCAGACAAGCAAGTAGGGTTCTGCCACAGAAAACTGTTCAACAAACGTCCTCAGCTAGGTAATTACAGTTTCACCAATACTGTAAGGACTTAAAATTGTTGAAAAACTGCACATGGAAATAAATTTGAAAGAAAAATCACAGCATGTTGTTCAGCAAGCAGTATCACAAGTGATTTCCATCTAATTCACTGCAAAAACTAGCAACAAAGCCAGCGAAAGAGTAATTGAGGGAATGTATCATTAGGAAATCCAGTATTTCTTTCTAAATGTAGAGGAAAAAGTAAAATGCGAAGTGTGGTTATATTCTGAAGAGTACCAAATGTGGATAATGTTACTTTATTCATTATATGTCTTGCTGTTACGCTACAATAAAAAAATACAAAAAATATTAACTCTTGTAAATTCAAAAGAAGAATAAGGGTGGGATGAGAGAAGAAACTGAGTGGCTTTTGCCTGTTCATCAGCATCCACACAACACTGTCCTCTTCCACACTGGGATGCGATGATTCAGCAACCAGCAACAATACTTTTACGATTTGACACCCTAAGTTGAATTGCCAGGTGGGAAATACAGGAAAAAATGAAGCAAAACAAAATTCTTGCCTTTCAGCCTTGGAGCATTCATGTTTGCCAGCAAACTGGCTTGGAAGCCTAAAGCCCATTTCCAGCTACTTTTCCGATTATAACCACACTTCCGAGTGCTACAGGGATGTGCTTATATTCTATGAGAGAGGGTGTGGTTCGAGATGCAGTGAAGACAGCAGTTCCTCATGCTAACAACATCTCAAAAGCAGCTTTCAACAAGAAAAACTAAAACATACCAGGCAGCACTCAGAGAAGGATTTTTTAGGAGGCCGTGCAGGAGGGGGTGGTCCCTGATCCCACTCCCAGAAGGCCATTGAGTTCTGACGAAGCAAAAGCTCCTCCGATGGCTAAGAGGAGGCAGATGCCCCAATGGCAGAATAGCCAGAAAGAAAGAAGAGACAAAGCAGAAGAGGCATGCATATGATCCACAACCAAAAAAAGAAGAAAGCAAATACATGACAAAATACTGAAAAGGCTCTTTGGAGATATAACACATGAGGCAATGTTCAAAACACACTTGCAAAGCCATGTTAGCAAAAATAGTAACAAACATACAAGTGCTGTTTTGCTGAGTCTCCATGAAACATCATTCGAAGCTGTGGTTCAAGAGTCCACTCACCCATTCGGGTTCTTTCAGAAGGCAAATGCCAACACTGGCCAGCATAATGCAACAAGATTTACCACAAAACAGCATGAATGTTTTATTTTTGCTAGTGCCACACAGAAGAAGCACATGGACATCAAATGGAATAATATGGCAGAAAATATTTAATGACGGAGAAGAAACTGAAAAGATAGGAAGGAAATGAGTGCATGTGAATGACATTTACAAGATGCATGGGAGTTTCCAAGCTTTAGGCATAAAAAGCCCCAAAGTCTTAACGTTTCAAATATGCTTACTCGTGTCAGGAATCTTTGTGAGAAAGAGAGAGAAAAAAATTCCTTTAAAAAAAGAAGCCCTGCCTCATTTGCCTTCACAGCATCGACATTTATTCAAGGACTTGATTTTTCCAGAGACCTTCACCCTAGCAAGAAACCAGCAGCTGCACCTAGTAACATGCAGTAACACAACCAGGGTCTAAATCAGCAACTAAGCCATTTTCATGACAACGAAGGGACTGTCTTACTCCAAAATCATAAAAGCATTTTATTTATGTTGCGTGCTTTGAAGTTGCATAACATACAAAAGCATCTGTGTCAAGCGGCATCTAAATGGCTACAAAGACCCATACAAAGTTTAGGATTGCCACAAAACTGCCCAAAGCAATAACACATCATTAGTCTAAACCTCACGTCCTGGCTCCCAAGCTCGTGCCCCTCACAGAAGATGCCACCTACCTCCCTCAGATCGTTGTCCAGCCCAATGTGCTCTGAGTGCTGCCGCAAGCGGTCCTTCCGCCGCTGCGTGGTGGTGCTGCGACTGGCCCAGCGGCTGCCAAGTCAGAGAAAGACAAGACATATGTGAGAGGAAGACTTATCAGGAGGGAAGGCCTCGGTCAGGAGCAAGAGGACATCTGATTGCAACAGGAGAAGTGAAAGCACAAACTTGGACCTGCAGTAGATGCAGGTGCAAGCTGGTGTCCGACCTCCCAATGGGAAACCGCCTGGCTGGTGACAGGCCAGCATGCACCCAAGGGACAAAAGCCCTGATGGAAACATGCCTGCTGCCTTCCAGGGTCTCCAGTGAGAGCTCCTGTGTTACCCAAAATGCAGGTCATGCGACAACATTGATGCCACCACTATGCAACTGGTTACACTTGGTTAGCAAACACAACCATCTTTTGCTGCATTTGCTGGTTTGATAAAAATGGTGCCTGTAGGAACAAACAAAATAAAACAACTTTAGCAACTTCTAAGATTTTCCACTTTTATGGGAGGGGGTACTTCTCCTGTCTCCACTTTCTGTGGTACTCCCAGGAATAATTTCAGAGCAAATTCTTATTGCAATAAGAAGTTATTGCAATGTGATATTGGATGCACCTATGTCTAAAGACCATAAACAATGTTGATGTTCCTGGGATTAATCACGTTGCTATCTCCACCATATCTTCTCTTACATAGAGCTTCAAGATACCACAGAAAGCCTTTATTTTTAACACATATTCATGTATGTCCAGTTGAATTTTTCCCTCATCTGAAGCTGTTGCCTGAAAACAGCCACTTTCAGGCAACAGGTTTGAAACTAAGCAACCTTAGGGCTGCAAGTGCCCAAGCTTCCAAGTGTCCAAACTTCTGTATGCCGAAACAAGATAATTCTGTCCCAAGGACTTTCTAGTCTGACTGTAGGTTTCCTAAGGATACCACAACCTCCTGTCAAATTCTTGAAAACAAAAATGCTCAACTGATGCAGAGAATAAAGAAGTTAATACATTATTTATAAAATAAAGCTGAAATATTGCTGTAAAAAGCAACCTATCGAGCATTAAGAATAAGTATCTTAATGGACAGGAAGGCTGTTATCTTCAGAATGAGACTACTTAATTACTGTGGCTGCATTTATTAAAATTAAAAATATCTTTCAAATAGAGATAAAAGAAGCGCCTTCAAGCATATATCCTTTCAGCCGCTTCATGCAGTCAGCTGCCTCTCTTCTGCACTCAGAATTAAAAGAGCAAAACCAACGCGAAGCAGAACACAAAGCCTGCCCAGAGCAGCATCCAGGTCCAGTGCCTGCCAGCATGTATGAATAAGCAACTGCTCTCAGATGGCTTCTTCTACAGGATCTGTGATCAACAGGCAGAGCCCCTGGGATCTGGTCTTCCTTTGATACATCTATACAGAAGGAAACCTAGAGATACCCACATCAAAGACAGAACTGTCTGCTTGGTGATCCTCTCCACACAGGTGGTATTGGTGAGGACAGCAGCAGCCTTTGGTTCCCAAACCCATCTATTTCTGTATGCACCCCAAACAGGAGCACATACAAATAGGATATGGGGTCTGAATTTTGTGAGCAAGGACTTTCAGCTGGTGACATGTAAACAGATGCATACCTGGAGGAGGAAACCTTTGCACAGAGCTGGACGAGGGTCCTGACATGTCCAGCAAGTGGCTGGGGATGCACAGGGAGGGGAAACTGATCCAAGAGAAGAGCAGGGATGTGACCCCTGGAGAACAAAGCCTCCTTTTTCCAGAGAGAAGGATTGCATATATGTACCTAACCGTCTCCACCAATTCCACCAGTGGGTCAACTGAAGACCAGATTTTGGCTAACCACACAGATAATAAGGGAAAAAAGTCATAGGATCTACAGTTTTTATAGTAGAATCTAAGTCACTTCCTACCTCCTAAATAGCACCAAGAAAACAAGTACAAAGTAAGAAATAAACATCTGGGTCTGCATGTTATTATGTTTCAGCACCTCACCATCCCATATGACAAGAAGTTTATTTTTAAAGCAGTGTAGCCTCAAGTCTCTGGTAACTAAGCAAAACAGCTCAATAGGTGTCTGCACAGCAAACGCTGATACCTTCTCAGAGGAATACATTACTGACATAAGTGTCTTTGAACCTCCTCAGAAATCTTAAAAATATACAGCCTGTGAGGTTAATAAGTCAGCACTTATTTTTTTCAGAAGCAACCCAATGCCTCATGGGATGACTGAGAGGGGGGAAATAAACCCCTACAATTTAATAATCTCAACGAGTAGAAATGCAGCATAAAGAATAGCCCCTCAAACACAGTAAAAGTGATTTTAGCTGCCCGGCTCTGGAGACCTTCCATGTATCGTGAGTTAGTACAACGCTTACATTTCACACAACAGAATGCCAATAATACACTGGAAAGTTAAGTTAGAGATCAAATATTACCCACATCATATTTTTCTGCTCCAATTTATACACTATTTTCTGAATTCTAGACAAAGTTTGGATCCCTCTTGACCTGGCACTTCTGCAGTTACTGGAAGATGTCAGAAGTGCTAGAAGCATCCTTTGAGGGAACATGTCTCACCGAAGGCGAAAGCAGAATGAAATCCACAGAAAAATTGTAAGTAATACACCATCATTAAAACATTTTCAGTTAATTCTAGCCCTGTTCTCCACCTGGGAGAAGGCACAGATCATTCTCCAGATTATTAAGCAGAACTATACACACAAATGTAAAGATCATTGGACACTTATGGGAAAAAACCCTGTTGCTCATTAAGTAGAGCAATTACACATGCAGCGAGCTATGCATTCCCTCTTTCCCAACCTCTAAGCTAGAAAGAGGAGCTGCTGGGGCGCTGGGTGAGGTCTGTGTATTCAGATGCTGCTCTGAATCTCCCCAGGAGATTTGGTGAAGATCTAACAGCAGATAAGCAGGATAAAGCAGCTAAATCTTTTAAAGCCTTTTCTTTACTGGGCCATGTAGAATTTTCCTAAAATAACTCTTCAATACTGCAATAACCATTCCCTCCCATCATCATCAGAGATTGCATTTTACAGTACTCTGCCTCTCCCTTCTGTCACTAAAGGGAATTAAGGGGGGGTGAAAGCCCTCCCCAGTGGCCATACCACTTCCTTTGGGTTGCTGCAATTCCATGTGGGTGCCTCTCCTGGCCCTGCTGGGCTGAGCTACTGCCTTATTCACACCTCAGCCCTGGTGCTGCTGAAGCAGTGAGGAAGGCTGTACTCAACATGAACAAACACCTGATTGCTGTTATCCCTTGGTTTTGGGCTTTTCAGCTGAACTGCTGTCCCCTCTGTCTGCATGCAGCAGATGAAATGAAGCCCTCCAGGCTGGTCCCTGCCCTTTTATCAGCACTGCAGCCAAACTACAAGTTGTTGCAGTCCTCCCTGCCCCCCAAAAATGCTTTCTCCTCTTTATTTTTGGCCTGTAGGGCCAAGAGCATGGCCTACTGGCATGTTTCATTTACTCTTCACAGAACGGGCATTGCTATGAGCATCAAGTCTCTGGGGATGAAGCAGCCACGGCTCAGGCACTGTGCTGCAGAGCCCCCAGGGACAAGCTGCCTACATGAAGGGAAAAAAGGGTCATTTCAGTTGCCAATTTGTATCTAACTCCCATGTTCAGAAATGAAGGCTCTTCACTTCCAGGGACTGTGAAAAAGCAATGATATTTCAGAGGAGGGACCAGGGAAAACTGCTCCGTTCAATACAGAGAAATTAAATGAAGGCACCTCCAACTAAGACCTATTTGACATGAAGACAGTGAAGTCAGTATTGTTTAAGATCAAGTTAGACCCTACAAGCATAGGAACAGGTTTGTAGAGATTAGGAGGAAATGTAAAGGTGACACTTGGAAAAGATGATACTTAACCTATGATGCCTAATTTCTATTATAAAAATGGTAAGGTAGTCAACACCACAGCTGAGCTGCCAGAAACCAGTCTAGCAGAACAGCAGCCTCACACCAAGTGCCAGCCATGCTGTACTGCAACCGTATGCACACCTCTCTCCCCACCTACCTTTCCCCGCTGCACCACTTAAAAAAGATCCACAGAGGAATGAAGCAGTGATGTCTACCCAAACCAGGCATAGGTGTAACAGATAGGATATATACTGCAACACATGCAATATGCTGCTAGAGAACTTCATTCACAGACAGATTTAACCAATAATGCCATCACCATGAAAATCGCTATTGTAATTTACAATCTATTTACAGTGACAACAAAGAAAAGGAAGAAGACAAATACATCTGTCTACAGGACAGAACCTAAAACTCCTCACATATAGACCATCTGCTGAGGTAGACTGTTATTTAAGTCTGCAAATCATGACAATACCCCTTTTACCCATATACTTCCATCAAAGGAGTTAACTGACTGTGTTTCTGTATTCACAAATTATCACGTGTCTGTACTACACCCTCCACCAAATCCCCTGTAAGCATGCATGCAGCCTGCACATTTTAAACACACACAGACTGCATGTGTAATCTACTTGGGTTCACATGTAGCTTGCATGGGTCTAGACAGAGATTCCAAGCCAAACACACATCGGACCAGAGAAATTAAAAGGAAGGTTGAAACCCAGCTTCATCTAATGACAGACAGGCTGACAGGGGAGGGGTTCTGAACTGTGAATCTGCTCTGCATACACTGCTCCACAGTAAGGAGGATGAAGGCTCAAACAGAGACTAATACACCTTTCCATCTCTTCTGTATGGCTGAACAAGAAAGCTTTTAAACTGCTCATAGGGTGGACAAAAATGAGCAAAATTCCTTGCAGAGAGTGATCTTGCACTGACAGGCTGTCTTCTCAGATTGTATGAAAAGAAGTGACTTAAAGGGGTGACACACAACCACCATCTTCTGCAAGGAACAGCGGTTGTAATTTGCCAGCATCACCTCTTAAAGCCCTGAGAAATCACTGCCAGAAGTTGTATTTAATTTGCAAACTCCCTTGAGACAGTAATGCTGTTCAAGGAAGAGTAAATACAATAGAGGATGCAAGGATCTGGCACACTTTTTTCTCAGTGAGCTTTAATTCTGCACAGCTATTTTAAAATGATATATTAACTGAAAGTGGTTAATTGCCCTTTTACCACCTTGCATCAGTTGAGCAGAGGAGCACTCAAGAGACTCACCCATCAGATTCCATGCTCCCATAGCGCATAGTTCCTATTTGAGAAACCACTCTTAAGCACAGATTGTCAATCATACTTTATTCTTGAAAATGAATGTACTTGAACACGAGTGGTCAATATTTTCATTGCACCTGCCAGTGGTTTGCTGTATTAGATTACCTAATCATAGATCCACAGAATGGTTTGAGTTGGAAGAGACCTTAAAGATCATCCAGTTCCAATCCCCCTGCCATGGGCAGGGACACCTTCCACTAGACAAGGTTGCTCAAAGCCCTGTGGCAACCTGGCCTTGAACACTGCTGGGGATGGGGCATCAACACTGCCATGGATGGGGCAGCCGCAGCTGCTCTGGGCAACCTGTGCCAGGGCCTCACCACCCTCGTAGTGAAGAACTTCTTCCCAATATCTAATTTAAATCTCCCCTCTTTCAGTTTAAAGCCATTCCCCCTTGGCCTGTCACTACATGACCTTGTAAAAAGCCCCTCTCTAGATTTCTTGTAGCCTTCTTTAGGTACTGGAAGGCTGCTCTAAGGTCTCCCCAGAGCCTTCGCTTCTCCAGGCTGAACAAGCCCAACTGTCTCAGCATGTCTTCATAGGAGAGGTGCTAATGGATAGGAGCTGCTTATTTCAGATTTTCATACATAAAAAGTGAACTTTTACTACTTGCAAAGTTTAAATAACATCAGCATTGTGCATGGATGGCTCATTGCTGATTCATGTCTTGCCAATTTAGATACACTGCAGAGATGCAAGCCTATACTACTTGAAAATACAACTGTTTGGCTTGATTAAAAAAAAAAAAAGCTTAATGGAAGCCAGCCTTAAAACAGCACCCAACAGCTAAGGAGGTAGAAAAAGCCCATTTAATAAGAAGCGTTCAGTACAAAAGACAGATCATTTCCCATAAAAAAATACTGTAGTTAAAACCAGAATGAATTCTATCATCATATAGACATTCAGCAACCACTTTGCATTATATTCATGACATGTTTTTAAAAAACATTAACCAATGTTAAATGTTAGTGATTAAGCAAATGGTATCCTATTTAAAAATGACAATAACCAAAGCCCCAGGCAGATAAACTCTGGGCAGTTCACAACTTGAAGCAGAGACTGGTGATAAAGGCCACAGAACAGCACCGGCACAAGTCATGCCATAAACTGGAGCATGACAATGAACCAATGTCATACACTCCTAACGGATGACTTTTACAAATAGACACTGACACAGTTGTGGGGTCAGCAAAACACAGCACAGGAACAAAGGCCTGGAGAAAGCAAAGAAATACTTTTGAAATCTGCTTTTTGGGTAAGAGCAACACATCAACTCACTGAAGCCTGAGGTTACGAGGCCAAGTATAGCGAGTTCTGTGCGTGAAGACTTGGACTGCACCCTCCTTTGGGGATCGCTGCAGGTCAGCTGGGGTACAGAGGACAGACAAAAGCACAAAGCTCACAGGAAGCAGGGATACAAGTGAGGGAGCCCAGGAGAGAGAAGTGGCCAGGAATGGACAGAGGAAACAGGCTGATCAGGGAAGGATGCGACAAGGAAAGTGGAGCTCAGATAAAGAAGGCGGGAAAAACAGGGCTAAACAAAGACAAAGGCAAAAAGTATAATTTAAGCCATTTTGTAAATGTGTAACAAAGCAAAACTTTCCTTTGAAAATCAAAAGAAACTAGGATAAAAAAAAAATCAGTTCCCTGCAGGCATTCAATATAAATTCCCAGAATGCAAATATATTCCCATGCTTGGTGTGCAATCAATGGTTTCCTCTGCAATATTTAATCTCATTTATCAAGCTTCTTAGTACAAATTAAGTTACAAGGTAATCAATTAGATTGAAAATGCAGCTTGTTTCATTGTTTTAATTTTGCACCGTAAGCATATTCACCCTCATTTAACAATTAGCTAATGAAAAACCATGAAGTGTTTATGTTGCTTGGCTTTTTATCATTCAAATTCCTCTCCTGAATCATTGCAAATGCATCACCCAGTGGAGTCCCAGCTACGACTTTAAAAGCCTGGCAGAAAACGCACATGGGGAAGGAAAAGGAGAACATTTAGGAACCACAATGTGGTGTTGTGGTTTAAAAGGAAAAGAGGACTCAGGAAACTGCAGCTCTTTTCCAGAATCATGGCAAACTGCCTAAGGGACTGCGGCCTGTTTTCTCCTAGGACACTTTCTAGGAGGACTAATGTGGAAGCCACTGCTCTACAAGGTTAGAGCAGCATGGATGAATTGCTTTTGTACCCAGAGGAAGCTGCAACTGCTCTCTGTAGATTCAGAAGGTTTTCCCATGACATGGGGGATGTATCGATGGCAATCAGTGCAGGGGTCCTCAAGTGGGATTGCAACAGTGCAATGTCCTCAAGTGGGACATTGCTTCCTGATGGGAAAGAGGACAGAACTAAGGGTTGTTGTGGTTTTTTTGATTAATTGCTGTGATTAATTGCTCTTTTCTTTTCAGAAAATAGTGTTTCTTTTAATTTATAGAAATAATTTAGATACAGCAGTTATCGTATTTTGCTTAAGTTTAGGTCTGCATATTCTGCAATTACTGTCTTTCCATGTTCTGGCAGTTTTGATCAAAAAGACAATTAGGGAAACTATACCTGAGAGCCTAGTCTCCAGTTTTATGGAGGTGAGGGTTTGCAGTGGGGTTTTTTGTTTGTTTGGGGTTTGGTTTTATGGGGTTTTACTTGCTTGTTTAAAACTTTTCATTTCTTTTCAGTAAACTGAAGTTTGAGGTTATGTTTACTGAAGTTCTTGCTTAGCTGAGCAAGTCCACATTTCCTGACCACTTCAGGGGAACAGGTGAAGACCAGCCCTAAAGACATCAAGCATGCATTTGCAGTCTGCATGCTGGTAAGAGTAGGAGCAAATGTAAGAGGAGTTGTTCAACTGACTCAAAAACGACGAAGCAGGTGAGAGAAAGCAGCAAGCAATGCGACGATGGCTGGGGCCAGAGGAGCACTAGTTCACTGGCTCAACCAGTCTCTTAAAGGATACCCTGAGGGGAAGCAGGAGAATGACAGAAATGGGACAAAGCATGCTGCTGAGCGTGGCCACGGGCTGACAGGTAAAACCTTATCAGACTTCACTTGTATGACAGACTTTGGTGTTTTAACACACATGATAATGTGATCAACATTCGCTTCCAGCTGTATTTATGTGGAAGCAATCCAACATGACTGCCAGCCCTTCCTCTGTCCCCGAGCCCTGCTCTCCATGCCCAGCAAACAAGATCCAGACACCTCCTCTCCCAAACACCAATTTCTGCCTGTCTAGGCAATGCGGTTTCCTGGGATGACATACAGGATCTAGGACTAAAATTAAGTGTTTATTCTTTGCATTATATTTTTGATTTAGATATACATACAACAGCCCAGTAACTGTCAGTGATCTGCCTGGTTACAGGAAGGAAATAGCTCGATAACGTTATGAGCTCTAGTTACATATTTGTTAGCTTATCTGCCTAGAAAGAAAAGCAATAAAAATCTGATTGCTGGCCAGTGAGGACAGGTTTTCATTAAAACAGCTTTGAATTGGTTTATTCTCCTGTCCAGCAACAACTGACTGTAAATGGGAATGATTTTTCTTTGCCTTTTTTTCTTTTTTCCCCCCATACAAATACACTTACAACATCCAGGACAAAATTTGCTATGTAGAATGAAGTATACAAAAATAATCCTCATCTACATAACAATATCCTTTACATTAACTTTATGAAACACACAATTAGCTATATCTGAAGTGCCTGGGAATGTAGCTGAAATGTTCTCTTCTCCTATCCCCATATAAAAAGACCCAGTCCCATATGTAAGTATATCTCCAAGAAAAATACACTTGGAAAATCAAATTAAAGTAAGGCTATACTTCAACTGATTTTGTGGTCACAACAATTAAGCTGTATTTGCAAAAAGCATGAAAAGGCTATCTATTTCCTATGTGGGTGTAAATTCCTCAGAATTATATATCCTAAATGAGAGAGAAAGAGTCCTCTCAGCTGCTCACATAGAAAGCCAGGAAGCAGAAAGATAGGAACAGATGGTCTTGAGATTTTCCAATTACAAACCTTTTTGGCAATATATAACTGGAGGAATTCCAAACATTTGTCACTTTGACATCACTTTATGGTAAGTAATAGGATTTTGGTACTTACAAATTCTGAAACATGCTGCAATTTGAAGACTAAAACCAGCTATCTAAATCAAAATCATTACTCGAGGAGTTAAAGTCACATTTTAGAACAGGCACCAATATAAGAGAAGCATCTCAAAAGGCATAAGGAAAACTATTTTTAATTTGATGCTTATTCATAGATCCACTAAGATTCTGCAATACAGCCAGAAGACGTAAGCCACTCTGAGCAGGCTGGGCACACTCACACTGTTGCTGACACTGTAAAACTGAAACCCACCATAAGGATAAGAGGCAGACTGCTAAACACAGCATCCCACAAGATGAAGAAATCCTCCATTCCTCAAGGAAGCATTACCCCTAAACTTCTGTCTCGGTTGCAAACAAAGGAACTTGGAAATCTGCATCCCTTCCTTCGGTTGGTTGGTGGGTATTTTTAATTTCTTTTAAAGAATTGCAATCCTTTAAACCCTGACTGCTTAAGGACATCTTATTTTATCATTTGCAAATTCTATTCCTAGTAGGTTATAAAAAAGGAATTAGCTAGCATTGGGGTGCACAAAAGGTGTATAAATAGAAATGAGTGGGCACCTCACACAGGAGCTCAGAGCAGTGTGTGTGTGTGTGTGTGTGTATGTGTGCACGTGCACATGTCTAAAACAAAAACTAGGTTTAACATTTAGACAGTCATAGCTATTGGAGCTCTCAGATTTACCTGTGACCTACCACAGAAACTGGGAGTGAGGGCTTGAGCTAATAATTTCATGAAGTAGTAATCACTAATGCACAAATCTACCATTTTTGGAGGGGTAAAAACACCCTTATTCCTGGGTTTTGAGGGAAGACAGAAAAGGAAAAAAGTAACTTACAGCACTCCCTTTATACTATAACTGTATAAATGTAAAGTGTGTCAGTACTCCAGGTTCTCATTTTACATTAGGTAAATTAACTATGTAATGACATGCTCAATTCCACATCTACAGGTACCCCTGCCTTCATATTAAAGAGCACTACAGAACCTTATAAGACTCAGACAAGAAACCCAGGTACAGAACCACATACTTTCCCACCCTCACAAAGTTATTCTTCCTGGTTATTCCAACATGGAAACTGAAAGAAAGCTATAAAAATCTTTGGGTCACTCAGTAACAGCTAAAGAAAAAAGAGAAACAGAGTAGGCATTAATTTAATTCTGTATGATGGTGCAGAGGTTTCAATATCAAAATTTCTGTCAGAATCTAAAAACAGCAAAGAAGTGAATTTTTTATTTATGATGGCAATGATAAAACTAGAAGTATGTGTGAGAAGACAGGGTACTTACCACTCAACAGAAAACAGTGCTGAGGAATCTTCCCAAAATCAGAGCTAAAGCTTTCTAACATAACCCAAACCGTGGCTATAACTTCAATAATTGCAGCCCATACAAACAGAAATGGAAAGAGCTGCTAGGGGTTCATTAGACCGGTCAAAACCATTCAAAATCAGGACTTCTGTCCAATGATGTGAATCTTTTATACAAGAAATTTGCTTTCTCATCCAGAAAATAAAACCTGTGCTTACTTGTTATTGGTAGGTCCTGTTGCCAAGACATCTGATTGCAACTTTGGGAAAAATCCTTGTTCGTATTTCCCTTGGCCAATCTTCATATCAAGTAAGTGTGGGTGGATAGCCGTGTGATCGATCTTCATCAGCCGCTGCTCGATGGACTGAGCTGCAAGTTACAGTCACAGGTGAAAAACTGCATTAGCAAACCACCTGAAGACACACGCTATGACAACAGAAGTGGTCATGCTCCAATCCCTGAAAACACTTTATAAAAGTTAAATAGTGATTTTAAACCCAGAATTCTGTCACTTACAGAAGTGAGGGAGCATCTGTGCTGTTATGCTGTTATTTAGCTTTTAGTTTCTTCACCCAACATAAGCAGCACTAGCACAAGCAAGTTAGCTGTTAAACGTGTATGGATTTACAGAAGCCTACGAGATGCGTTATGAACTGGCAAGAGCAGTCCAATCTTTCCCTGCAATTCACTGTTTGGTTTCAATACTCCTTCAGCAGAATGGAGACCTCTAAGGCTGGTTGCAAATCCCTATGGGATCAGGCACCTCGCTCTGCCCCAGACATGTCTGCCTGGGCAGATGTACAGGAGGCAATACCCGAGTTTTACAAACATCTGGCACCTATCATGATCCTCCTTCTGAAATTAGATATGTCACTACTGGATGACAGGCCTTCAAAAAGCATAACTAACTGTAACAAGGCCTGAGCAGCATCAAGAAGGTGAACAGATGCTTGGAAAGAGGGGAGGAAACTATGGCAAGATCTGAGAGGAATTTCAGCTCCGCTGAGACTCATACAGTTCAGTCATTTGCTTTAAGAACATGAGGATTTCATCTTAAATCTCAAGCAGGGTGAAATCTGTCACCCTCTCAACATTGAGTCAGATGCACTGTGAAGGAAAGGGGAAAGGAGGTGTATGGGGAAAATCAGCATTTAATTAGCAACTTTAATATTCAACTCTTTATAGCCCATCCATTATCAGGCAGGCCCATTCTTTTCAGCATATCACAACTACTGAATATGCAGAATGTGGAAGCTAAATCCATTTTCCATTTGTCAGGAACAACACAGGACTCATTTCCTATTTTATAAAACCGTGATGGGGAAAAAAAACTGTCAGGAGATTTACATACATTACCCTTGGAAACCCAGCAACTTTTTTTTCCCCACTAAAATAATAAATAAATAATCCCTTCATGAGGTTTTCTTTTGGAAAAAAGGGCTGGGTAGTGCAGGGTCAGAGGGTTTGAAGGGTTCTGCAAATAGGAAGTTAAGCAAACAGGTGCTGGATCGGTGCTAGGGTCACATATATTGTGAATGGGAAATATGAAGGAAAGTTGGTATTACTATCCGTTGGGTGCGTTTCACAAGACAGAAAATGAGGTTCCGGTGCCACAATATCTACCAAAATTAGACGCTGAATAGACAGTCGACCTGCGAATTAGAATTGGTTTTAGTTAGGTAGACACAGGATTTCTATTTCTGACACATTTGTACCAAGTAAAGTGCTCAGAAGGAATTATACAAAAAATCCCCACGAGAAGTGTGTGTTTACCCTGGTTCATTAATGTGTGTCCCAATACATTTAAGAGCATAATTTCCCTGTATTACTTGGAAATGAAATAAATACTTGCACAGTAAGAAACTCAAGTGTAATTTGAAAATGCATCCCGTGACTGTAATGGAAAAAAAATCTAGGTCTTAGTGTACAGCATACTATTCATTAACACTATTGCTGAAGCTACTGGGATATGCCACACAGGATTATGTCCCCAGCATCCCCTGCTGCTCTACCCAAATGGCATAAGGCAAAAGAAGGTCTTTTTACAGGAAGGGGGAGAGATAAGGCCCATGGAGCAGACACTGGGGCTTCGTTCCTCAGTGCAACTGGTGCTGGTCCCACCACCATGGTGAAGGAAAGCTCTCCTGGCAATGGAACAGAAGCTGCCTAAAATAAGAAACGGCAAGCCCAGCTCCATGGTTTGGCTTGTGTTTATTAAAGACATCAGCCTAGCAGAGGCGAGGGTCCCACTGTTTTGGGTGTTCAAAAGTATGATGAAGTTTTTGCCTAGGGAAAATAAGGACACTGCTGAGTCATCCTCAGGTAGCTTTAGGGCTTCCTCGCTGGCTGCAGTGCTCAGATGACTAAGGACCTATATTTCTTTGTGGCTGACACTGTACTGAATATTTTACTAGCCTGTCTGAACGTACCTGCTTCTTTCAAAGTGCTGCATTTCTGATAGTTGGATGTTCGCAGTGCAGGGGCCCTTACATTATATAGCTTTATTTTCTCAATTCGGGAGTCAAAAACTCGCAGAAAAGGGTCCTTCTCTTCCCACTGGGAGATTATCTTATTGTCTATGAAGGTTGCAAACATCTGTGTTTCGATGAAGTGTGAAAGGAATGGGAGGTAAGGCTCGGGTTGGTCCGAAAGGAAGGAAGCCTGAAACACAGAATAGCTCATTAGTGCTGTATTCCCACCTGCCATGGACATGATGAGCTGTCTTGCAGCAGAGATCTGATCCAGCAGCCAACAGGAAGGCTTGGACAAGGCTTACCCTCCACAAAAACACCTCTCAGAATTGTGAATCCATCTGCAAAGGGGTTTGGTTCACGGGTCACCTCTTCAGTCACAACTGTGAGAAATAAGTAGTTGTGGAGGCTTTGTGACAGATAGACTGTCACAAATGAAATATGGAGTTGTTGAAGCATAACTCCAGCTTTTTCAAAGCAGCCTAGCAGCTAGTACCTGCAAGAATGAGCCCTGTGCAACCTATGGCAGATCACCACCAGATGAGCCCACTTGCGACCTCTGGTCTGGCATCCCTGCTTAGGATCAAATCACTTATTAAGTACATATCAAGGGGTGCACAGTGCACTACAGCCAATTCTCTCTTGTGAAGTCATTCAGGGAAATCAATCATGAATTTCCAATGAAAACTGACTGTGTGCCCAAGTCTCTAACTGAGCTTTGAAAACCCTAACCTTAATAGCCCTTTTTATTGCAGAATTATCAGCAGAGATTGCCTAAACAACTCTTGCCTTATGAATGCTGCACCATTCAATGCCTGAATACAAACAAGATCAATAAAAGGCATGGCAGCATTTTTCTGAGCAAAAGCCGACTCAAATCAGTATTTAGTCTGTTCCTGCCTGTTTAGTCTTCTACCATTCTCCTTAGAGAAGGACTTGTGTTTGAAAAAGCTGGTGGCTAGGAGAGCTAACTACTTTGCAAGGTCACTCAGAAATAACTGTGCAAGCTTCCCAAGATTTCTTATTCCTTTTGCTAGCCTACAGTCTCCTTATTTCCCCATTTGTAATCTCAGCTTTCTTTTCACTCTAGTGTACACACTACGGTGGGGTCATAACAGTCCTCTTCTGCCACAGGGATGTGATAACCTTCTACAGAACAACATTACCCATTAAAAAAAAAGCTCTACTGTGAGATTAGGAAACAAGAAGGAACTGGATCTGGTTTTTGCCTTGTGTGTGCACCTCTCCTCTCACCAAACAAAAAAGAAAGAAAGAAAGGTCCATTTTCATTGCTACCCTTTCCACCAAACCCACAGAAGAAGCCCCATCAGCTGCGCAGAAACCTGCCAGCCTGGTTCATACAAGCCAGGACAGCTCTGACAAGCTCAGTGGATCTGTACCAGTTCACTTTGGCAGACAATCTGGCCCTGTGTAATCAAACCAGACAAGTCTCTCAGTGAGGCAGATGAAGAACAGGGGATTAAAGAGTACCCAGGCTATATATACACATTACATAGCTGTTCTCCCTCCCTCCCTCCCTCCCAAAAGCACTTTCCGATGGAAAAATGAATACACGGCTATCTTTACTTTTTCAAAGTTTTGCATTTGTTCCCTGTTTGTCAGCCACGACTCCATATCGGGGGCAGCCTGAATGACGAAAGCCTCATAGTCTGCGAACATCTGTGTGAAGCGGTTGGCGAACACCTCGCGAAGCTGCACATTCAGTTTGTAGTCCCTCAGCTCCATCTCCTCACAGGGCAACTTCCCATCCTTCTCCTTCTCTGTGAGGGGAGCCGTGATGGTCATTTTTTCCATTGTCACACCAGTTCTTTTGGCCAAGGCCTGCAGGCGGGCAATTGTCTCATTGCCCTTCAGCAGCTCGTACATGTTGAGGGCGTTGCCGGGGATGTTCCCGTTCTTTTTGTCGTTCACCAGGTCACTAAGGACCAGGTTCTTGAGTTTGGTGGCGCTGTCGCTGCAGTGCAGGTTACCCTCCGGTGGGATGCCAAACTGCAGGAGAACCTCAGAGATTTCCTGGATGAACTCCAGCTTGTTGGGGAACTGGGGGAATTCCTCTGGCAGTTCGATGAAATGGTTATCAATGTCTACAAAGCACAGGTTTGCCTGAAATACAAATAAAAGTTTCAAAATGGATGCTCAGCACAGAACTGGCTTCCTTCTGGCAGTGTTCAAGGCCAGGGTGGACAGGGCTTTGAGCAACCTGGTCTAGTGGAAGGTGTCCCTGCCTGTGGCAGGAAGGTTGGAAATAAATGAGATTTAAGGTCCCTTCCAACTCAAACCATTCTATGGTTCTATGATTCTCTAATAAGTAGCCCTGTTTTCCTACGATAAGAGCTTTCAGCAGAAGGCTAAGAACACACATATGCAGGAGGCTTTAGCTGTGTTGTCCAGCCTATGATGCTTCAGTAAAGCTGAAGACCAACTGGATGGCACCTGGATGAATAAATAAAGCCTCCTGCCCTCTCCTGCTCCCTCAGGACTTGCAGATTCCAAACTTCTCACTGCAAAGATTTGATATCCCCTCCCAAACTGGCCAAGGACACACCAACAAGCACAATGTGCAGCGCCACTTCTCAGCACATGTAAAAACTACGTGTTGAATTATCACATCTCAAGGACATGTTTATTTTACCAGGATCCAACTGCAAGAGGACTCTGTAGCTGTGCTACCAAGGAAGGAGATGTTCAGTGAGAAAATGACATTGCTACAAGCAAAGCTACAAAAAAGGGTCCCATGCAAATCCCTTGGGATCATGTCTGAGTATAGCTTGTCCACTGGAGGTCAAGCCCCATTTCCCCGCTCCCCTTATTCCCTGTTTCCATGAAGGCTTTTCATCTTGGCAATTCCTCTGCCCAAGATTTAAACACAGTGCTCTTAGACAACTTTGCTACGCATGGAGATGGATCTCAGCCCATAAGATTAAAGCTAAGTGAAGACATTAATCTAGCAGAGCAGATACTTTTTGCTAGGGAAGTGTCAATGGGGGGATGGAAGAACCCTACATAAAAATTAATTGCATTGCAAATGCACCCTCAGGAATAATAGCAGAATGAAAAACAGTAATCGATCTTCCAGACTGCGGCTTATATCTGAAATTCACTGTCTGAGTGCACCGTGCTGAATAAATCTTAAACCAGGTCAGATTCCCAAGGTGCTGAGCTTTGATGCGTTTTACTCGGGCACAAAGCTGCAGAACGGGAGATGCAGAAACCCACAGGGCAGGGGCAGCAGATCTTTGTTATGCCTTACTTCGCCATTAGCTCAGCTTCTCTGCCTGCTCCAAGGCACTTGTGCTGTTCTTGACTTCTCACCAAAGACTGTAGACTAATCTTCAGATTATGTGAACAGGAAGAACTGATTTTCCTCCTTTCCTGAAAAGGTTTATTTTCAGCAGGACAATACATTCCACAGCAAACATGGTTGTAATATACTGGATATTTTAGGGACATGTTTGACATGAAGCACCTTTCACATAGATATTTTAAAGTGTATTAGGATTAATTTGGTGAAGCAAAGTGTCCCTTCAGCTCGCTTTTTCGTAATAAATCTGGACTGTACAAAGACAATAATTTCTTCATCCGAAACAATTTGCTTTACTTAGCTATACAGCTTTAAAGAGTTGTGGTATGCATCGGTGCGGTTCCTTAGCTCAGGGACTGTCTTCTTATCTATCAATATTTCATTTCAAAGGCTTTTTAATTTCAGCTCTGCATATAATTTACAAAATTTGAAAAATGAGATTTGGATTCAGAAAACCCTTAGGGAATTGGTCTTACTTCTCTCTTCAAAAACAGCCGATGATTAAAGTTAATGCAGGCAGATTAGTAACCTTAAAACAGCACGATGGCCAGTTGTTAGAATTTTTATCTCTAGCAAACAAATGGTTTATATTTAGAGCAAGAGCTTGAAAAGCTAGCCCTTGGCCTGAACAATAAAGGAATGCTAAAGCAAACAGCACTTCATCACTGCTTGCATGTTGAAAGATTTTCTATTTCTTTTTATTGTCTGGAGGAATTTGAGATTCAAGATCTTCCCTGTTCAAATCCCCTTCTTTCCTTCCTTCTCCCACAGTTACTGGACTTGTGGTGTTCATAAATGCTAATATTTTTCACTCATTTATTATACACCATAGTGGGGGGTGTGTGTGTTTCCACCCCACTATTACTCTTCCCTCACTGGCAATATTTAATTTGTTATTCCAGCAGTACTTCAAGCCCATCACATTAGAACTTTAATTTAAGCAAAATGACAGCTTAATCTGCTAACTAAAACACATGACTAATAATTTTTAAAATCACAGTAATTATGTAATATTAGCATGGTTTTACTGAAAAGCGTAGCTAGATACCAGTTTCTTTTCCACACCAATGCAAATTTCATGCAATTGGGTCATTGTATCCACGAGGCAAGACTTGATTTGCACCCTTACATACCACTGATCCTAACAATCAGGCACCTCCACTTAATACTTAAAATAGACCTTTATTAAAAACCATATTATCCTTGCCCTGTGTTTATGCTTCCAGTTCCACATACAAACTCCCCCTCCTGCATATTCTTGCCTGCTGCTGCTCCCAATCTGCCTCCTCAGTCGGGGCACCCATCTGCAAGCCTTAGGGACTCTGCCCCAAGGAAAGGTCTGTTCATGAAGCTGAGCACAGCACTACCACTGCCACGAGATGTCACAGCCATGCAAGCCCAAGTTAAAATGCACAGCATGGTCTAAAGATGGGTTCAGTCACTATCTCAAATGCAGACAGGCTAGCCATATCACAAAGACTTTGCAGTATGGAGAGTGATCAGTGGCCAGGTTAAAATGCAAAGCAGTTTTAATCATCTTGGTGAAATTTTGAGGAGAAGGATCTCCACTTTACGCTACCACCAGAGATCTGAACACCTAGGATTAGGAGAACAGCCTTTTTGTCCTTTTTTCCTCTGTGGAAAAAGTGATAGACCTGGCAGAGTTTTCACTTCCCATTGCATGGGAGGAAAGAAGATCTTCAAAAGACTACCACTGGACTGAGTCAATATTACAGAAGTATGCGTGTATGCCTATAGGTGGTTCACAGACATGGAATTAATGCAAATCTGGCTTGTTTGTAATGAACCTCAACCCAGCCAGGAACTTGTGGGCTCATGCAAGGGTGAGACGAGGCTGGCAGGACAGGGTGATACTTCTCATCAGCAACAAGGGGACAGTTTTATGCCATCTAGCAACTGCACCTGAGATCCAGATTCATGCAGATCATCCCCCAATGAGGGGCTCTTTAACCCTCTGTCAATAGGACTATCACAGTGACAAAGAGCAACAAAACCTGATGAAACACGTGATGTAGGGAAAGCTTACAAACTTTCAGTGTCATAGTAAGAAGCAGAAGCATTTAGAAGTCAGTATACTTAGTGGTACTCATTAAATTCAGGAATGGACTGAGAAGGGCTGTGGAAACTTCCCCTACTATCTCACTCCTGTTGGCAAACAGCCTTCACAGTGCCAGGGAAGGCTCCTAAGACCAGGCATGGCATTTTCCAGCAGGTATTCACACAAATATTAACAATGCATTCCAAGGCTGCATCCCCAAAGGTGGAAACTGACCTCCTGAGGCAGCTCCAGCTTCGAGCGATCGGTTCCCTCCTTGGACTGCAGCCCCATCAGGTAGGGGACAGGAGCGTCCAGAAAATGCAGGAGAGAGGCAGGAAGGATGGGGACATACACATGCTGCCACTGAAATGGGAACAACAACGTTGTGATCCCCTCTGCCACTGTCATCAGCCGCTGATAATCTAGACAAGGAGGGAAAGAGAGAGAGACAGACACTGAATTATTTTTGTGTTTCACTTTTGAGATCCGGTTGGCAAGGACATCAGTGAGAAAACAAGACAGAAACCATGTTTATGTGGTAAGATGTGTGAAAATAAGACAGTACTTAAAAACCTTAAACATTATTTGTCAAAACTCATTACCCTCAGGAAGAAACTGCCGAGCATAAATATTCATAGAATCATAGAATTCATATCTTATCTAGATCTACTATGTCATTAAATTCATTTATTAAAAGCATACCAAAAGTTCTCTCTATAGTACAGGATAATACTCTAATTCTATAAAAAGCATGTATTTTTACAAGGAAAAAAGAGAAAGGAGTGAACTTGAAGGAGACATTGTCGTTTCTTGCTTGCTCCTGTCTGCCTGCTTCTACTCCACTTGCTACTACTAAGTTTCAGATTTGCCTTGGACACAAACCAGCAGAAGTTTACAGTCCCTAAGTATTTAAAAGCACTGCTTGTAAATAAAACCCAAACAGAAGCCTAGTAGAAACTTAGTTGTCAAAAATATTCTGTTTAGCTACCATATTTACACTGTATTGTTTCCCCAAATCTGTATTTAATCCACGAGTTCACTGCTTTGCAATGTTTGGCTCAAATAAACATTTCATGCTTTACTTTTTAAATTTAAACTTAATTTGATCCAGCTGAGCTGCAAAAATATTTGGATATGAGTAAATTCTTTTTCAACTACCCAGCTGGCATGATGCAATACCACAAGCTGTTTATTAATATAAGGGAATCTAAATTTGAGAACACTTTGGGGTTTGTTTCTTTGTTTTCCTTTAAATAAATAAATAAATCACACGTTGGTATTAAAGAGATGGGCATCCTTACAGCGAATCTCAAAATGCAGGCAATCCATCAGGAAACAGGTAAAGGGCCCTGGCTCTTGTAAGCTGCTGGGGAATGCGAAACCAGATGATTTTCCTACTCCACGTTACAGCAGCTTCTGTCTTAATAACAACTCCCCCCAGATTTCTAAGAACATGGAGGTACTTAAACCGCAGTTCCTTAGGAATCTTAACTTGCCATGAAGCAGCAGCACACCTCATTTAACAGCGTTAGTTAAAGATAGGAAAACCAAAGCATAAGTTCGTAAGTGTCTTTGAACTTCCACAAGGTGCATGGCACAGACAAGACCTGGAGTCAGTTCTGATTCCTGTCCTGGGCTTCTCCTACCTGTGAAAACTTCTTTTTACTATTTGCAGCTTCAGTGCATGGTACATCATCAGTAGCCACCAAAAGCAGCAGAAGGGATCTCTCCTCTCTCATCAGTGCCTGGCAAGTCTCATTGAGCAAGCAGAAGATTTTTCACTCTCACCAAGGCCAGACCCAGATCCTTGGTTATACTTGGGTTGTTGCCCATCTCTCCTAGCCCCTCTGCCTCACTCTATAAAATTAGAGGTATGTGTATGAACCTGGTCTTGAGTCAGCCAAGGCTGCTTTGTTCCTATAGCCCCACTGTTTGCTTTTGCCTGCATAGGAACCCAGCCTGGCCCTTTCCATTTCCTGAACAAGCCAGCCTGATGCCCTGGCAGACATTTGCAACAGCACTGCCATCTGACACGGCTCAGCTATTAGGAGGTCACTGGCAAGATGCACTTGAATAAATATGCAAATTCAACCAACAAATTGCATAACCCAGTCTCCTTCCTGCCAGCACCTCTTTGTGGAAAACCAGCCTCGATCTGCAGAAGGTCAGCCGGGTGGGCAAAAACATTTTTCATCTTGTCTTACTAATAGCTAGTCACTCAGTCTTCAAAATGATTTTCATGCACGCAAGTCAGTCTCAAGGTTACACCTCAAAACCATTCCCAGCTACAGATCAGCCATTTATGAATCCCTCCTTGTGCAATGGGCTATAATTACACAGATCCATGGGCTGCCTTGTCCAGGAGCACCTATAAAAACTGAAACAATACCTACTGGTGAACCTTAAGCACCTCATAACCTTTCGTAAGCCTGAAAGCTTTAAAGGTTTTAAAAAACCATCAAATATAGAAAGTAGCATGTCTTGGTATGCATGAGAGCATTTCAAAGTCTGTTCTGATCTACACAGCCTGAAATAATACTGCTACAGACAGTAGCTACAGCTGCTACAACACTTGCTGCGGGTTTGGGGAAGAGTGGCTGGAAAGCTGCCTGATGGAAAAGGACCTGGGGGCGTTGGTCAACAGCCAGCTGAACATGAGTGTGCTCAGGTGGCCAAGAAGGCCAATGGCATCCTGGCCTGTATAAGGAATAGTGTAGCCAGCAGGGCCAGGGAAGTGATCATCCCACTATGCTGGTCACTGATGAGTTTTGGGCCCCTCACTACAAGAAAAGCATTGAGGTGTGGAGTGTGCCCAGAGAAGCACAATGAAGCTGGTGAAGGGTCTAGAGAACAAGTCTTACAAGAAGCAGCTGAGGGAACTGGGGTTGTTTAGCCTGGAGAAAAGGAGGCTCTGGCTCTGGTGAGACCTTATCACTCTCTACAACTGCTTGAAGGATGAGAGGAAATGGCCTTCTGTTGTGCCAGGGGAGGTTTAGATTGCATATTGGTAAAAAATTCTTCACTGAAAGGGTTGTCAAGCACTGGACCAGGCTGCCCAGGGAAGTGGTGGCGTGACTGTTCATGAAGGTATTTGAAAGATGTATAGATGTGGCACTTAGCGACATGGTTTAGTGGTGGACTTGGCAGTGCTGGGTTAATGGTTGGATTTGATGATCTTAAAGATCTTTTCCAACCTGAATGATTCTACAGTTCTATGATTCTTCGTGTTCAGAGTTTAATCTCTGATTCGTACACAGGACATTTTTCAAGAGAAACTGCTCAAGGAGGATAATCCCAGGACAAAGTGGTCCCTATGGCTTCTATTGCAACTGCTGCCTCCTACCAGCTGCTTAGCAGGATTTGGCACAGGTCTGTCTCTCACGCTTAACCTTCTCCCTAACTGAAGAAGAGGGCAACAGAGTTGAGTTCAAGGAGTCTGGATCCAACACCCTTTTCTGGCAGCATCTGCCAGGGGCCCTTGGCCAAGTCCCTGCATCCCACTTCTTGCGCAGGACAAATAACTGCAGCAGGGATCCACTCCAACACGCGTCGCCAGTTCTGCTGCATGAGCATGGAGATGGAAATGGTTTTGGCATTTGTACGTCAGTTCTGAACACCAATTCACTACAAATGTAACTCTGAAAGAGGACTAAACTTGACAAACATTTGGCTTGATGCTGATTCTCCGTAATACAATAACAGGACAAGAACCAATCAGTACAGTATTACAACAGATACTGTGCATGCAGAAATATCTATCACAAAGAGCTTAAAGTCCAAACACAGGCAGTGACTGAGAAAACAAGACAAAATAATCCTTCTCCTTTCATTTTACAGCTTGGGTATAGAAGCTGTAAGATATTAGGCAATTCACAAAGCTCAACATAAAAATTACTTTTCCCAGTACAAAGGAATCTGGTATCTCAAAATCCTTACCATGCTGCAGGAAAGTGTAATCAAGTTTCTTTAAGAGAGGAAATGGATGACCCTGCCCAGAACAACTAAGACCTCCCTCCTTCAGGTGCTACCTCCAAACCAGGTTGGAATCTTTGGTCACAATCAAACTGAAGAGAATTTCACCTGAGACATTCTCAGCAAATGCCCAACCATGGAATTTTTTAGTATAAGGCATGTGTAAGAGCACACACACACTCATTCAAACCAGAAACGGCGTTCTTGCTGTGATCAGTACACTGTTATTCCGGTTTCAACACACCCAGCCTTCCTGATAATGAACAATTTGGCAGTTTTCCAGCTCACTGTTCCAGTAACCTACCAAGGGTAAGGTAGAAAGCTGCTGCTGAGCCGGAGTCTCAGCTTGGATCTTCTAAATCCAGTACAATGCTTTAAAAATAGACCATGCTTCCTCTTTCTTTTCCAAGTCCTGCTTTACACTCAATTTGAAAGCACTTGGAAGCATTTGAAAAGATGGGTTACCTGGACATCACTTCATTTCTTCTACTGCTTTTTGAACATGCACAAAGTGTACCTACAAATACATGCAAAGCCCATGTATTTAAATATGTATCCTGAAAGATGATAATTAGATCCCAAAGAATAATCTTTCTTCCCTTATCAAAAGGAAGAAACCAATTTTAAGCGATAGTGTTAAACAAAACAAAACCAACAACAGAGAAAAAAATACAAATCAATGAACCTTAATGAGAAAGAGCTAATTCTTTAGAGGGAAACACCTGAACTGGCTTTAAAACAGTCTTTTGATTTGTAAGTTTTTCCACATGCTACCTTTACATTCAAAGTATTATAAGCAATTGCTGTTGAACTGCCACTTTTTGTAACAAGTATGGATTAGCTGAGCCAGGTATATTGGAAAAAAATGGAAAATAAAAGGTAATATTCTGCTTTGAGCTCTGAGTGCGAGTCAGGAATGGCACACAGCAAAGCATGTCTAGGAGCTTGGCACCTTCAGAACTGTAATGTTTATATATAGCATAATGAAGATGAAAAGGGGAATCTGAAATTCACATCTGAGACAAAAAATGTTTATGAAAGCAAAGGTTTCCAAATCAGGTCTCAGTAACTCCACAGCATCAACACATACAAAGTGTTGCAGACTTCAAAGTGCCCTGGAAGCTTCCATCTTTCATCTGGTTTGTGTCCTGGCAGCTGTGATGACTGACGAGCCAGACCAGGTGATTTTCAAGAGATGTTCAGATAAAATGCTCAAAAAGACGTCAGGAAAGGTTGGTCACAGAATCATAGAATAGTCAGTGTTGGAAAGGACCTTAAGATCATCTAGTTCCAACCCCCCTGCCATGGGCAGGGACACCGCACACTAAACCATGTCGCCTGAGGCTCTGTCTAACATGGCCTTGAACACTGCCAGGGATTCTCCATAGAAAGCACCTTGCACCAGTGCTGCCTTCAGGGAGCTTGTACAGGTCAGTGACATTGGGTTGTAATCAGCAGACCATCCTGGAGAAAAAACCCATGGCATCTCAATGCCCTTTATCCCTGATGGATGAGTGGATTTACCAATGGGAGATATAGCACATGAGTTACAAAACAAAAGCAGAGCAGCAATTTATGCAAATCTGAAAATACGTATTTTCTTATACATGATGATGAGGATGAGCCTGCATCTAATTGCCTGAACTAAGAATTACCCTCTGAGACTGGGAGTCACCTCTGCCTCAAGTGAAACATCCTGAGGCCACTACTCACTGAGGCCAATTCTTCTCATTTTCCCATGTTGGCAAAAGCTTAATGGAAAAAAATCACTTCCACTTCAATAAATTTCCATTTATCCATGTCACAGCTGGCCATCAGTGATTCAGCATAAATTAGCTTATGATTAAGAGCCACCTTAAGAATTAATTCACAGGAAAACTATTATCAGCATGGTTAAGCTTCCAAGAGCAGGGCAGAAGTCTGTGACAAAGCTGGCAAGGGGGCAGCAGGACATGTGAAGATGCCCCTGATGATACAGGGAGCCCCTTGCTCTGCACCAGGGCAGCAAGATGGCGTGAATGGCACAGACTCCAGCAGGCAACAACTTTGCTCAAGACCACTTTTGACCACCATGGTATTTACCCTAATTGGAATGTAAAGGCCTAATTTAACTTTCTTAACCCAATTCTCAAAAGGTAAAGATGTTTTATAATGGAAAATCATAAGTTCCAATTAAAAAAGTGGCGAGGTGGTGGAGTGTGTGTATGCTGAGTGTTAAAAGCAGTTGCCCAATCTTTCTCTGAAGTTCAGTGTGAATATGAATGGAAGTAGGGTTGTGGTACAGAGCTGCACTAGTTCCTTCTCCTTGTTTCCAGATGCTTTAAAAACTTGGTGGCTTTTCAGGCCGTATTGGCCTCAGCTAATAAAACTGAGCAACTTTTAATTAAAACATGTTTTTGTCTTTTCACCTAAGTTAAAAATGAAGAGTCGATTTGATTATGCTACCCAATTACTTGTCTCTTTTCCAGGGGAACACACACTGCAGTCTCTTCTCACTGTGGTGCTGCTGAGGCCCTAAACCCAGGTCTCTTTCACAGCGTTTTATCCCCATGTAAGTTGCTTTCTCCAATAGCTTTCCACTGTTTTTTAATGAATATTAGTGTGGAGTGCAACCACATTAATTAATGAGCAGAAGAGCAAAGGTTTTCTATGTAACTATTTGGCGTAAAAAAGAATCTCCCCCAAAACAAACTTCATAAGAAAGCCTTTTCAAACACTACCTTTTTCAAGCAATGACTCTATATATGTAATCATTTGTATTATAATTTCTAAGAGTGAAAAAAAAAAAGCAAATGATTTTGAGGAGCAATTACTCAAACCCTTTGAAAAACAACTTGGGAAATGCTCCACATTATAATGAGTAGAAACAGCCTAAGCTCTAAGAATTTTATCTTTGTCTTATCCGCATGTTCCCTCTCATCTTTAAATCCCTAGAAATGCAGACATGCGAAATGGATTGCCAAGGTTTCTGCAGAGCTCATAGTTTAATTCATCTCTCTCCATCAGACATATCATGCCAGTGTTTTGTTATTGATTCTTGGGAAGCAGCTATCACAGAGCGGACATTGCTGGAAGTCTGGACATTCACAATACCCTTACACCTTCATCAGCTGCGCTCTGAATCAAATAAAGGGCACTTGCAAGAGTACTGCAAAGACTGCAACCTGAAGAATTATGAAGGAAAAATATCTAATTCCTCCCCTTGGTTTTCAAAGCTCCAAAGGTAAAATTTGGCCCTATTTAAACTTAGAAGCATTCTCTATATGCAGGAAGATATAACCTGAGTCCAAAGGAGTTTTCCTTCTAGTGCTTTCAGGTACAGCTTTCTGCATCACCATTGCTGGCCAAGTGAGGCTTACAGCAGTTTATTACATTTACCCACCAACAGTGATTTTGATTAATTCCCTTGAAGTCCATGCTTCATGAACAGTAAGGGCTTGTCTTTTCAGTCTTGCTGCTTAGGCATGAGCACAGGTCTCTGCCTGTTATCCAGCTATCCTTGCCTTGTTCTGTGTTTTGCCCTAACACTGCCACAGTAGCATTTGCTGTTCTTAAGCTGCACAGACGTGTCACAGCTTTAGACTGAAATGCTTTGGTCATACTGGCTTTTGCCCCAGAAGGACACAATTATCCACAAACCAGAGTTCCCAAACCATGGCCTGTAAAGCCAGTGAGACCTCTGTAGCAGCAAGCTGCTTTGAAGTTTAAACTACAGGCCTCAGAGAAATTGAGGATTAAGGTAAGTTGCCTGCAGTCCAAAATGTTTGGGAATGAAGCAATTTAGAAACGAGCTCAAAAATGAGCTCATCATTCTTTTATGTCAATCTCTCCACTCCTCTGCTTAACCACCACAGCTGCCAAGATAAGTTACAGTCCACTACCACCCCTGCATTTTTCCAAATGATGGGATACCACTCACCTGTAAAACACCATGAACAGAACAACTAGATAACCAAAACTGACTACAGCAGCCATGGTATAAACAGCTACAGGTCCTGTCCCCCTGCAGAGCTGTACCAGACGATTGTATCACGCTGGGAATGCGTCAAGTGCAAACTGGGTAAAGTCATGCAACACCTTCACCTCTTCATTTAGTTAGATTCTTTTGTTCAGGATGTTGGAAACGTTATGCCTCAACTATAGGGTTAAAAATAAATGCTTTCATCACTGACTCCTAGTTCACTAGAGGAAAACCAGCCTAGAAAAGCCAGTACAGTCTCCGTGCAACCCTCCTGCCACCCCTTCACTGCTGTTATCACCAACTAGGTGCAACTCTACTTGACCACCATCCTTTGCACAGGCAGCCCACTGCTCTTGCTTGCCTATGAAGTTTGGAACCAAAGCTGTTTGACCAGTTGTTCCCAACGTTTGCAGCTTTCACATCCCCACAGCTCTCTCTTGGCTGCAAATGTAATCTGCCTTTAGCAGACAGCTGTTTAGTGAGAAGTTTAAGGTTCTCAGCGGACAGCCAGCAGGCTCATTGTGTGATCAGGGCTCTGCAACAATTTGTATTTTCACTCAACTTTCTAAAAGAAGTCTTAATTTTTTAAAAAGGAAACAATTTATTTTGGCAAGCTTGAATGAAAACCTTCCTTACAACAGGGCTAGGAGAACCACAAAAAATTCAGCTTACGTTTCCCATACATGTTATTAGCAGCTCTCCCACTGAAATAGTTTGGTGAACTGAAGTAGGTTTTGGTCCATTCCTTGAGTATTGTAGCATTTCAGAGAATTCTGACTTTGGGTGAATAATGCTGGCTTGCTTGAAATTGCACCCTGTGGACACAGGAACATCTACTAATCTCTTGTTGAGTTTGGGAAGATTACAGCAAGGCCAGGCCATTGGAAACATGGTCTTTCAAGCAGAAAGGGGAGGAATGATGCATTTACAAAATCACTCTTTCATTTGTTACTGTGGAATAAGAGATAAGCCCAAAACTTTTCATCTTTTGCCTTGGAAGAGCTTGGGAGTTAAGAAAGCATTTGCCCTTGAGCTTAGAGAGGAGATTTCAGTAGTATCTAGGCTGGTTGTATCTCAAACAGGGAAAGAGCCGCTTTGTTTTCTTCCTCTGGAATTGCAAGACTGACATTTAAAAGAAGCTGCAGTGCACAATTAGCTGAGCACTCAGCTATCAGGATGTGCCAAAACTGAGGCTTTGCACTTAACTTCCACCCAACATTCCTCACCTCTGGGAACCAGCATTACAATGCTATTTACATAATCACAGAATTTCCATAGCATGACTGTATGCTTTTCTCCATGCACCATCAAGCTGTGTCTATGTTAGGTGGGGAAGTAAAGGCCATGTCAAGGACATACCTAGATTCACCAATAATAGAGGGAGAGGAGAAAAGCAAAGAAATATGGATTTTGGAGGGCAGAGAGGATTAATTCTTACTATCTCATTTTTCTTTGCAAAGAAACCCACAGAGAAAACAGAACGAGTAAACCCTTAAATTATTAGCCAGTAACTGGAAGAAAACCACTTACTTATCTAATGTCTGGTGGCAGTGAAAATGGAATCAAAATTATTTAGTAGATACTTTGCATCTGTTTTAAGGACTATTACAAAGTAATGTGTGTGCAGGTTGCTCCCCATCTGCAGAAAATATTACTAAAATGTAATGTAAGCAGAATTTTCCTAACGGTACTGGCTTACAGTAAAAAATACAAAAAAAAAACCCAAACCCAAGAAAAAAAAGAAAGATCTCAGTTTGCAGTGAGTCCGTAAGCAGGGACCAGAGTGGGAATGATGAGCAGGGATGGGGAGGGATGGGGAGGTATTTCAGTGGCGTTGCTGCTTAATGTGGGACCCTGGTGTCAAGTGGCAAAGACAGCACGTCTCAAAGTGAGGAAGAAAGGGATAAGCACACACACATAGAAGCAGAAAGGAGAGGAAAAGCAGCCTAATCAAAACTAACAGCAGGATTTCTGCTCGCACTTCAAACTGAGAGCAGATAAAACGCTTCATTTTCAGTTCTTGAAAGCAAACCCCTGGAGTTCATGTGGAGAAGTGCTCTGCAAAGAACTACCAATCCTTTGAATTCAGTCATTTGTTGAAGAACTAACCTCCTTCCACCTCCCTGAACATCTTTCCCCATTCTCAGTCATTTACTCCTTAGTATTACTATTATACACTTACTGACCTTTTCTATGACAAACCCAAGCATTCAGTTTTGCAGCCTGAAGGCTCATTACCCATACTCATTTTAGGTGACTTCCCATCTCCTCCCTCCTCTCCATTTCAAGCTGTCTGTTGCTTGAGCCACCTCTTTTGAGAAGTCTAGGTATTCATCTCTTCCTTTTCTGTTAGAAGTCCCATGCACCTCCCAGCTTCATGTTGTTCATTCTACTCTCATGAAACCACTTTTTCCCTTCGGCATATTTTGCTAATTTAGGGTCAGCATCACAGAAGCCATTTACAGACTGAGATAATATGGACAGGCATCCAAGTGAGACTTAGAGGAACCTCCAGAAAGTCTGGACAACCCCTTGAAAGTCAGCAACTCTTGAACTTGACTTGTTCAGGCACTTTGGTGTATTGCGTTTGCAGCACATTCCTTTTGGTACCCAAATATCCCCAGGGCCAGACTCACAGTAACCAACAACATACATGAAACAGTAATAGGGTTGTAAAACCCCAGAACATGTCCAGCACCAAGTCAGGATTCCCAACACTTGTCATTCTTTGCAGAAAGACACAACCAGAAGAGAAAAGGTAGAGGACCGATTTTCAAAAGCTTGCTGGCATACTTCAACGTGGATATCCAACCCTCAGTGCTTTAACCAGAACACATCCATCATGCAGGAGAGAGGAAATCTCACCAAACTCCAGTTTGCTATTGAAATTTGAAAAAGAAAGACACTTTCTGCTGGTATTTTTGCAAAGATAAGATTAGTTTCATGCTGTCTTGCAGCACGATTAAGTGCAACGTAAGGATAACAATTAAGTGAGTTCTAGCTGTCACAAGTGATAGATAGAATGCATAATTAAACAAGCGGCACCTAGACTGCCGGGAGGAAACAATTATTTAGAGCTTTCATTAGGACAGGCTTATTTCTCTCACATTTTTTTCACAAACCCACTGAAAAATCAACAGCTTTCTATTAGTTCCTGTGGCCGCATCTGCCCAGGGAACAGACCCAACATGCATCACCAGACGAGTGCCCACCTTGTGAGTACAGAAGGATCTGCATCTCCAGAAGAACGCAAGTGAAAACCTGGACCAGGTTCTCCAGGCCTAGCAGCTCGAAGACCTCCCGCAGTGGGTAGTCAGAGAGTGGGAGCTCGTTGGGCCCAGGTCTCTGGCAAATGATGGGCTCATAAACCCCATAAAACTTCAGTGACCTCCCTGGGGGTGGCAGGGGCACCTCATAGAGGATGTTGTGGATGTAGCTTTCCAGGGGCAGAGGAGGTGGCTGCTGGGATGTCACCGCCTTATACAGCTGTATCAGGAACTTCCTGCAGGCTTGCATGAAGGGCAGAGGGGTGATGAGGCAAATGCATTTGGAGACGTACAGTGTGTCTCTGCTGATGTCATAGGAATTGTACCGCTGGAGCTTGGCGAGGGACGTGGCATCGCCCTCGTCAATGCTGCTGGCCAGGGAGTCCATGCTGCATGAAGAAGAGGCGCAGACACTGCTGTACTGCTCTGCATTGTGCATCTGGTAGAGTGTCTGCATGGCTGTGCAGATCTGCTTGCTTGTGACCTCCTCATAGAACGTGAGCACAAACCCATATGTACGAGAGCCATCTTCTCTGGTGATGATGAACGAATGGAGCTGTGGATCTCTGTTATCTGCCTGTGTCCTGAAAGACAGCCCTTTGGGCATACACAGCTAAGAAAAGAGAAAAGAAATAAATGTAATTATCAAAGCTACAATTTTATTTCATTATTTTTGCTTTACAGCCACGTTCTTTTTATCTACCATAAAGGCCATGTACCATGGAATACAATTTCTCTGAAAAGGAGCCCAACAACAAACAGCCTGAAACCAATGCTACTTAAAAGAAGAGGTAGATATGACTGAAAAAAGGAAAACACCTTCCAAAATGACCCATCTATTAAGTTGTTACAACCAATTTTCATTACTTTGTGAAATTCTTTCCACTACTGGATAGTCTTTGTCTTATTTACTTAAGCATCATAGAAAGCATCCAGTTTTGTTTTTATTTGCATATATCGTGCTCACAGCTCTCCAAAATCAGAGAGCCAAGGAAGTATCTTATACCACTGAATGCAAATTACACGGACTTCTTGAAATTCTTTCATCTTCCCTAATTTTCTTAAAAGAAATGAACCCCAAAACACCCAACAATTGCTGACAGATATTACATTTACTTTCTTCCTTAAATGCAAAAAAAAAGATGAGAAGAAGTGTGTGTGTGTATGTGGGAACACCCAAAAATCTATGACAGCCTTGGTTTTTATTTACCACTCAGCAAAATCTTTTGCAGTGATTCTGCTACACTGGGTGTTTTTCTGAAATACAGCCTTAGTGACAACTTGAGGCATTTTTCCAGGCATTCCTCAGGAATTCTATCAGCCATATGATACAAAATAACAAACATGCAGCAAACCTGTTTGAATGTGCGTCAGCATGAAACTCTTTATGTTCTAGCTAAATCAGTATGTTTATAAACTAAGAACTAAAGCTTCCTTTGTACCTTCTATCTAAAGAAATAAAAGGAAAGAGCTTTCTTTTTGGAAGAAAGCTTTCAAAGCGTTCCTCCTATTCCAAAAGGCAACATTAGAAGCCAGCTTTCCCAAGCGATGTGACTGAGTGCATCCCCTAATGTCTCACCTTGACCAGAAGTAAATGATTCTGATGCTGGAAGAGATTGAGAGAAATAATTATATATTTTCAGGCACATCCCACCCTGAACTTCACCAGTGCACCTTGCACAGACCATTTGGCAACCAGATAAAGCTGCTACCAGCCCAGCTGGGATTTAGGCACCCCAGGCTCCCTTCACGACATGCTAGTGAGCCCCTAAGTTATCTGGGGTAGCTCGCACGTATTGCTCTAAAAGGTAATGTATAAGAAAATTAGTAGCCTGGAGTTGGTAGAATTTAATTCAATTGATGGGCTTTGCTTACATAAAGCATGAAATTGCAGCCTGAACCATTTCTGAATAGCAGCCACATTTCATTGAAAAGGTTTATAGTTTTTATTGAGGCATTAACGGCAGTGCCATGGTTAAGACTTCTCAAATAAAGAAGTAGTAAAAAAATCCTTGTTTTGCACTTTATTTAAATTTATTCTGCACAAGAAAATATTTCAACCTCTTTTTTTGGCAAGCTTGCTTAACAAAAATTCATTTCTAGAATGCAAACATTCAACCGCAGCTATAGCTTTATCAAATCCAATCAGACTGAAATCATAAGTTTTAATCTCAACACTATCAAAGACTGTCTTTCCTTTTTTTTAATAGAAAAATACCTGGATAAGGGAATTGCATATAATGGTACAATCAAGAACAGACAAGCTTCAGGGAAATTCAGACCTGCTGAGAGTGTTTCAGAAAGCTGTTTTAAATAAATTTCATCCAAGTCTTATTATTATTCCTTCATGCTTTATACACTGAGCATACACACACAAAGAGACACCCATCTATTACATTTCAGCCACAGCCCCCATATGCAGAGTATCAACATTTTAAGACCCTGCTGCAAACCCTGGCACAGGCTGTTGTTAGACCTACAAGAGGGCAAAGGGAAAGGCAGAGAAAGAAAGATGGGAAAGGAAGAACGACCAAGAGTCACTTAAGAAGCTAAGATCAAAAGGAAGGGCCTGTGCTCATTTTCCAGCAATACAGAAAGCTTCAAATTTGCAGTTAATGCATGAAAACTTTCATCTTAGTGCCTTGGACATCAATCACTTCCCATCCCGTCTCTGTCACAAGTGCCACAGGAGAGTGTTGGGGAAGAGCAGCTTGGGGCATGCTAAGAGGGCTGAACAGCTTTGCCTGCTGGTGAAGTTGGCTGACTAACACTGAGAAGGCAGTCAGTCACTCACCTTTATTGCACCTTTGTATAATGACAGAAAACTATCCAAGATTAATGATTAAAAGACAGGATTTTGGTTTTCTTTTAAAAGAGCACTTTACTATTTATATTTAAACATATGCATCAGCAGAAAAATGTGGAATAAACCATACTTGCGATACGGCTTATAATCAAGATGGGCTTGCAAAAACAAAAGGAAGCTGCACAAAGTCAGACAAAAAGATACCAACTAATCCATAGCCCATTTTCAGAAGTGATGAGTAGGAGATACCCTTTTCCCAAATGTAGAAGCAGGACACACACAAACTGTAATGCCCTCCTCTTTCCTCTCCCAAGCCATCATCCATTGCAGATACTTCTGAACCAAAGGCTCCCTCTGGACCCACTGCCCATTAGCACTGGTTCACCTCTTCTCCATCAGATCCTCTGTCTCACTTTTTAAGTCCCTATATATTTTTCATGTTCTCAATATGCTGCAGCAGCCAGCTCCATACTCAAACTGCACCATGGGTGAGAGGGTGGAGTGAAAAGATGCTTTTGTTTGTATTAAAGCCTGCTCTTTCAAATTACACCGAGGAACCTTTAATTCTTTTATTTCAGTACATGAGATGTTAAACAGAAAATGCTCCCTTGGACTTCAGAAATACAGTCAGAGACTTATATACCTTGATGAAACAGAGGGCTAAAATAGGAGGTTTGTTTCCTAAAAAATTCACTTCGCTCTCTACTGAGAACTTAAGTTTGGTACAACACATTACTTGCAGAGTGGCTACAGAAGACAGCACCTGACATTAGGCAGGGATAATCACAAAAAGCAGTGTGGGGTGAAAAGAAATACTTCCCTATTATAGAGAACTCTGTACTTTGATATATACTTTGAAAGGGAGAGAAAACATGACTTGTAGACAGCATTTCTTGGGACTTCAGGGGTTATTTTTAAAGTGACAGGATGGTTTCAAAATGCAATTGAAATTCCTTAGGCATTCAGCAAAGCCAGAATTCTCACAAGTTAACCTTCAAGGATTTATGCATTTTCTTCTTTGAGGAAAATTGCTTCTGGAAGCTCACATAAAGCAAACACATAGGCAGAACTAATGCAGCAAGGCAAGATCAGAAAGGCCAATAATTGCCTCAAGGGATTTTGTGGAGGTGGATATTACTTTAAATGATGTTTCAGATCAAAACAATAAAGCAGTTTTCCAAAAGATGATTTAAAAGACCATTAAATACTGCTGCTGTTAGTAAATGCTTTTTTTTTTCTCCAAGACACACTGCAAATGAAAGATGTGTTCTTCAGCTATTTGATTTCAGCTGAATGCAGCTCAGTTCAATTATTTTATTTTAATAGGTTTCCTGCTGATTTTAGTATTCCATTTTTGTCCAATAATATGATCACACTTCATGAATACCAGTCATTTTCAAGGGTAATGTGAGAGACAAATAATGCAGCAATTCCAGCTATTACCTCTTGCTGCCATATTCCTGCTGCACACCCCCCACATCACTTCTCCTCTGAACACTCCCAATTCAAAGGCAGAATTAAAACGCGTAAGTAGCCTTAGTAGTTATTATCATCTGAACTGTGCTGATGAAGCATCATTTTGAGTCCTTCATGCTTTCTGTTTAAGCAGAAAAACATGGAGACCTGTCCAAATACCTCATCATCTTCATCAGTGCACATTTGGCAGTAGAAGACAGAAATCCCCAGCTGTCAGTCAGTGGAAATTGAGATGAACTTCAGATTTCTACACCTTAATGATTGCAGAGAAGTTCCAAATGCACCTTTGCATTTACAAAAGCCATTTTATCATGGGTTTTATGGGCTCCCTGTCTCTCCATCTCCTGGGTGAGGGCCAGGATATTCTCTGGACTTCATATCTGCACTGTACAATGAGGTTGGTTCTGTTGAGAAGTAGCTAGGATGTAGTTCAGTGGATCATCATTCTTTCAGCTGCCACTGTCCCCACTCCTCTCTCCCCCATTCATGGGACTTAGCCACAGAGATACTTACATCAAATTTAGCCAAGAGGAAAGACATGTACAGATGACGTATTGGCGCAGAGCTGCCATTAAAACCAACTACCAAACAAAAGCTGGGGTTTCGGTAAGTTCCAGCTTCTGCACAAAGATTCCTCTTTCCCTTGCTGTACACAGCATCAAAGCTTTTGAATTCAAAAATTTCACATGGGTATTAGTATCTTAAAAATTCCTTGGTTAGCCTCCTTCCCACCCATGGATACATATCTTGGGTGACTACATCCCTTCTCACCCACTCAGATGGTGGTTAGACTTGTTTCATCATGCAGTATGAAACTCAAACTGAAGAGGGACATGCAGCATTTTACATTTGTTGTGCCTGAAAGTATTCTGTATTTTCATATTACCTCTTCCACAACAGCTTTTCAACCAGCATGTCTAGTGGGTGCTCTTAGTCTCAGCAGAAGCACCTTGTCCATCACACCACAAGGACTGGTTGTAAACAACCCAGGAACCACTTGAGTGTTGAAGTTGTCAGGAAACCACCTTGAGAAGAGAGTTTCTCTACCTACCATATTGACAGCATCCTGGTCAAAAGGGTTCCACTCAATGTTCTGAGGATAATGGGCCAAAACTTTGGACTTGAAGGTTCTTCTTAAGGGACTCTGGTCGAAATTCTCTCCTGCAACAAAGGAAGAAAGAATGTTTGTCACAGCAGTAAGGCTTCAGAGAGAGCTGGCCTGGGCAGCTTCTTTCACTTCATGGCTGGGGTGGTTTTTTTGTGAAATCTGATGGGCATTTTCTCTCCCAACAGATGTATCACTTTTTTTAAGAGAGAATAGAGAAAAGATGCGCTTTCAGTCTGACATTACCCTCCTTCCCACAAAATCTTGCTACAGTTACAAAACAGCTTCCAGCTTAGTATTTATGGTACGGAAACTTATCGTTAAGGGAAATATTACTGCTGGAGTTTTCTTGAAAAAGACCCCACATCTAACTGAATTCTTCACCTTCCCCTATAGCTTGAATATCTAGCGGTGGCTTTACTTACTATGCTGGAAGAGGCATGTCAGTCAAGTTTGTTAGAAACTGGTTTAGGGTCAATAAAAGGTATGAGCACCTCTCAGCTCTATAAATTATTTAAGGATTCATTATAGATCTTTTTTATATCACAAGTCCTGGGTGAAGATGAAACATTTCTTTTTGTCTACATCAAATCTCAAGGACAGACTTTTTCACACAAAGAATCCAGCAAGTGCAAAGAAGAAGATTGAAATTAGGCTTCAAGCAGAAATGCATCCAGTCATCAGCATACAAATAATGTATTTCACAGGGATATTGTTAATGGAGTTTCCACCACTGGATAGCCTACAGCATGCAACACAGTGATCAAAACAAGAAGTTCTTAAAAATCAATTGATTGTATTACCATCTACTACACTTTTCTCAGGTATCTCAGGTTACTAATTTCAGGTTCCTTGCTTTAAAGACTACAGGTGGATCTTTCCTGTTCAGTTCCTTTCTCACCTGAGAGAAATGAATGGGATGAAAGCCTTCAGTTCACAATGTGAAGTGTTTTTCATGAAACCATGCTTTGGAATCAAAGGCTCCCTTTGGAATGACTTATTGTTACCCAAGACACTTTCAAAAATGTTACTGAAATAGAACTGGATTTCCTTTCTTAAAAATTAAAAAAAAAAAAAAAGAAAAGAAAAAGAAAAAACCTCTATATTTCATTATTTCATTAACGAATGAATGAAAGGTTTTTAATGAGAGGTTATTTTGGATGAAAACATAATCACTTGGCAAGCTCTAAAGGCAGTATTCCTGCAGAAAAGCTAAACTGCAAGCCACTAACCTCACTAACCCCCCTCTGAAGGTAATACGGACTGCAGGAGTACAATTTGTGCTTGCTGAATTGCGTATGTCAACTCAACCTTTGCACAGCAAGCAGCCTCTGAGTGATGTTGCAAGATTCAACAGCTACACCAAGGTTTCTGAGGCCACAAGCCATTTGACACATGCCCTTTGCTCCTTGCGAAGCGCAGTCTGGCTCAGAGTGAATTAATGCAAGGAAAATTCTGTACAAACTGCTACTTGAAAGCAGAGCTTAAGTCTTTGCCCGGCAGAACTTAGGATCTGCAGATAACTGTGGGGAACAAAAGTTAACAGAGAAAAACACAGTGGCTGCCCACAAGGCAAAAATTATCTAGGCAAAGTTTTGGGAGGGATGAAAAACATTTGTTGTATGAATCCCTTAACACATGTTCAATGCAGAGAGCAGAACCTGTGCTGTCCCTCAGGGGGCTGCAGTGCCAGGCGCATCACAGCAGTGCCTGCACAAGAGGCAGGTGGAGGAAGAGGAGGTGAAGGTCAGGCATTCCTTACAGCAATGCCAGCCACCGGCCCGCTTGGCCAGGAAGGGGAAGCAGGGGCTTGTGCCAGAGCTCCCCTCCACGAGGGCTTGTGTAGGCGGGCAGAAATTCCTCGAGATGAATGACTCAGCTGTGCTGGGGCTGCACGTCTCCCTGCTGCGTGAGCTGCGCACTGAGTGAGCTCGGGAGCCAGGTGGGGAAGAGGTAAACAGCCCTTGCTCTCAAATGAATTCACAGAAAGGGTTTTAAATCTTTTCCTTTCCAAGGCATGGCTGAGATTTTAAAGATACAGGTATTTTTATACAACAGCTCATTTTTAACACAAGATTCAGACACATTGCAGCGTTAGTTTTTTGTGGCACTACGTCGGTCTCACTTGATTTTGGTGCATAACCATGGAGGAGAAAAGTAAATAAGCTTCTGCAAGAATATTCTCTGCTTGGTAGGAGAAAATGTCTGAGATGATGCAATGCTGCAGCCATATTTACTGGGCAGGAATAAATGGCAATGGTAAGATGAGGAGCAGCTAAGGGAACTGGGGCTGTTTAGCCCGGAGAAAACGAGGCTCAGGGGATACCTTACTGCCTGAAAGAAGGTTGTAGCAAGGTGGGTATTGGTCTCTTCTCTGAAGTAAGAAGTGATAGGACAAGAAGAAATGATCTCAAGTTGTGCCAGTGCAGGTTTAAATTGAATTTTAGGAAACATTTCTTCACCTAAAGGGCTGTCAAGCACTGGAACAGGCTGCCCAGGGAAGTCGTTGAGTCACCATCCCTGGAGTATTTAAAAGAAGTGTAGATGTGGCACACAGGGACATGGTTTAGTGCTGGACTTGGCACTGTTAGGTTAACAGTTGGATTCAATGATTTTAAAGGTCTTTTCCAACCTAAGTGATTCTATGATTCTATGTGAGGAGCTTTGACAGGGGAATCCAGCCTGCTTCTGGAATTGCTCAAAGCAAACCAAGAATCCAGCAAAAGCTTATGTGTCATGGAAATAAAGAAAACTGGAGGTATCATCTAACCTGGACCAAATTAAAAGACATGACAGAGTTTAGCTAATAACACCTGCCAGGCTGGACCAGACTTGCTATTAGCTGCTATGGCAGTCCAGAGCACAAGCTCTTCTCCATGCTCCATTACAAACCTCAGACTGAAGAACAGAACACCAGAGATCATTACTCTGGCAGAACATGACAGCAGAACTACCTCTTATTTTGGTCCAGATGTTCTTTGTGGAGGCATTACAGATAAAGATATAATGTCATCCACCACAAAATAAAAACCCTAACAAGCAAAGCCAGCAAAAATTCTCTTTCCAGGTATACACTTAAACATACCTGGCAACATCTTTAATTCTTAATATCAAACAGTAATTAATGTGCTTGCATAATCAAATAAATATGCATGAGGTTACTTCCTAATTAGATCTTCAATCTTTCTCACATCTGACAGAGTTTACCTTACAACTGTGAATTAGCAGAAAGGCAGATATTTGATGCTAAATTTGTTTGGATGTTTCTATTAAATGTTTGAAGAGCATCTGGATGACTTCATTAAGTTCTCCACCGCTAACAGCGAGTAATTGCTGGAGTCCAAATTTCTTTAAAGGTTTCCTTTATCATGGCAGACCATTACTGTAACCTGGTGGACGCTAATTGGGCAATTTGTGTGGTTCAGAGGTACTCATCACGGCTGTAGTTCACTGGTTGAGCCCTTCACAGGTGCTGTGGGGACCAGTTTTTGACCCTACATCGTATGGGTGTTGTAAAAACACCTTTTCCTTGAAAAATAGCTCCCAGTGATGACAGTCAACAACTAAATGATTAATCACCTTGGCATTAGCACATAACTGTAATTGGGACTGCAGCAGCAATGCACATTAATCACGTCATTTACTGTTTAAAAAGTCTGTGCTCACAGGCACCACAGAAACTGAGGGAGGCTTTTCTCTGTGCTCTGGGTGTGCTCAGGAGAGCCTTGCCTTCAACACACATAAGACGTGGCATTTCAGGGAATGTGGCTCTGTGTGCTTAGATTGAGTAGGACAGTAAACCAGCTTTCTCCTAAATAACTGCCACAAGCATCCAGAGATGGAGGGGTATGTGCAGGCAGTGTTACCTATCTGTTCTGGTAGCCCAGCTTAAGCTCGTGGTAGAGCAGAAGAGGGCAGCTGCTGTATGGTGCTAGCTGCTGCCTTGCCTTAACTTGTCCTTGGGCATCAAAGTGGCACTGGCAGACTCTGAAAGCATGTCAGAGTGCTCAGAGAGATTAGGGAAGTGGTCCTGTAAGGCTTCGCCATGGGAGACTATCCTCCCCTAGTTTGGTGGCTCAATTACTAATTAACCCTTAACAACTTTATCTGGTAGAGAAGGTTGTACTTGTTTCCAAGTTACACCAAAAACTACATCTCTGGAGGTGTAACAGCAGAGAAGGCCTTGATTTTTTGCAGTTCTTGTTACTGAATATCCTTCCTCTCACATTTTCCCTATAATGCATCCCTCCATTTTGACAGGCAATACTCTGGCAGCATCTGGAACCAGTGGAGCAGAACAAGGAGTATTTGCTAATAACCCACTGTAATAATGAAAAATTGAGGCTTTCAATTGGCTTTTGGAAATAACCAATAATTTGTATGCTGCTGAAAATACCCATCCATTGTTTTGACAACAGACACGGCTAAAACCTTTTGTTAATGAAGCACTAGCACTGCTTTAAGAAACCCAGCTTCCCAAAACCAGCAGTAAAAATGCCCTTGTAGGCTGACAACATGGATACATTTTACCCAGAAAAGTAAATGGCACAAAGAACTTACCTTTGCAGAGTCTCTGCAGGGTTTGCATTTTACTACTCCAGTGGTTTTTAAAAGTATATAAATTACACACACACAGAAAATATAATTTTCTCAATCAGTGATCATGAAACAAGAGCAAAGAGCCAAGAAAACACACTGAGTGAATCAATTGGTCATTAGCTTGAAAGGACACAACATGGCACCCTCCATATAAAGTCACCACTTGGGAAGCCAGGCAGGGCAAGCTTTTAGAGGAGACAGATACATGACTTAGGAAAGAAAAAGTACAAGGGTATGACAGAAAGCAGCCTGCATGTCAGGGTGGAATGCCATCGTTCGGCCAAACTAGCAGGAAACAGCCCAACTCTCACCATAATGAGATGAGAGATGTCAACTGTGACAGCCAGCTCCACACTGACAAGCAGCTGGAAGAGAACCACAGGGAGCAAAAACTTCTTGGCAAACATGAGTGAAGGGATCTGGACTGAAGAGTACCTGATATTATCAGCTCTCAGCCTTGGTAGTTGTGAACTGCTGAGTCATATGTGGCAAGGAACATTTATTTAGCTACTATTCAAGGCAAACAGTGAATTTCCATTAAATCTAGTATGTACTTCTAAGTGCTTTATCGCTAACTTCCCAAACGGGACTAGCAAGGCACATTAAAAATGAAGCAAGTATCAAACACAAATTGAATCCGTATGCTAAAATATTAATGGCCAGATAAGAGTACTGTGAATACAGACAGAAACATGGTACTTGATGCGTGGCCACCCTTCATGCAAACAGCATGTCTCATTGTGGAAGCTGCCTCTCAAAGGCAAATCAAAAATTTTGAATGGACTCCTTTCACTTTCAGAATATTAAAAATTAAAAAAAAAATCATTCAAGTACTTTTCAAAATTGCACAGAAAGTGTCAGACTCAAGTTCCATTTCAATTGGATACTACAGCCTACGTAACAGAATTTAAAAACAACTTGTGCCTTCCTTTTAAAAGCATTCATTTTTAAAGGGAGATTTAGTTGCAAATTAAAAGCAAATGGGGATGGATGCGAGATCAAGAAAACTGTGCTAATTTCATTTCAAAATGAAAAGATTTCTCAAAATTAGAAAACAAGCCTGATCTGTGTTTTGGATGAAAGATACTGTTACTAGGGAAATGCAGCTACAGTTGTGAGGTTGTCAGTCACGATGGCTTTCATGTGGGTGATCACAGCTATAGAGGCATACAAATATATGTTCCAAATAGGCAGAGGCATCCTCCACCCATACCCATACCCTCTTGTCCAGGGAATGTGAGCTATCTGTTGCTCCTTCCAAGCTCTGGAATGTGGAGAGGAATGCTTGTGACTACAGGAATAAAAATATCTTTTGTTCCTTTAGAGGAGCGTACTGGGAGCACAATTATGCACCTCCTGGTGACAACCTCTTTGATAGCTATTTCTAATTGAAAGTGTTCAGCATCCAGCTATGTTCTTTCCCTGCAGACTGAACTTGGTTAAGCTTATGGGATAACTGCATGACCCTGCGTGAGAATCAAGCAATATGTACAACGTTTGAGTGGGAACAGGAATAACAGGGCTTGGCTGGGGAGCAACGAAGATGTTAATTGTCAGGTTCAGGAACTGGGTAGTTTAAGTAGTGCAGAAAGTGTTCTCTGCTGCTTTTCTTCCGGGCTTCACCAGGACACCAAGGTGGCAGTGGTAGGCTAGTTGGAGTTCAAGGTAGTATTTGTGGCCACATATTAACTCATAATAGTAGTAACTCAAAGATAGTATTTGTGGCCACATATTAACTCATAATAGTAGTAACTCAAAGATAGTATTTGTGGCCACATATTCTTGTAACCTTACAGCAAAGGAGGGAAATTATATGAATGAGAGGACTGGGACAAGGCAGACAAACAGTTTTCATCCCAAACCTTAAAGACCTGATTTGTCTATAGGATGGTGGCGGCTTTTTGGGGAGTTGGGGAAGGAGCAGGGTCTAACCTACCCCTTGCATGTCAATACGTAAAGGAACTGATGGATCATATTAAAGCAGGAAGCCATAGTGGGTGTATACCCTATCAATACATCTAAATGATTTGGCTTTTTCTTGGCGTATGTCTGTGTGGACCTCACTAACATTGCTATTTAAATCTAGGCTGCAAAACATGCTTCCTTGAGGTGTCAGGAACCTTTGGGTTTTCATAGCGGAAACTGGTGAAGCTGGACCTTCTGGTACCCTTTGTTCACAAATGCACATAACTAAGCTTAGTAGGATTTCTGGGTAAGTATCCTTTAATACAGCCTCACACAAGGTATTGTTCAGTCTTTATCAAGCACACAAAGATCCATCATATCGTATAGCCACCAATGTACCTGACACCACTAGTGGCATTTTGTTGAAAAGGGGAAGCACATCTGCCAAGACAGCTTCAAGAAACAGAACAAAAATTACCAGATATTGATTTAAAGTAGGTAAAAGTATGAAAAAGTCCAGGAGTTTTGGTTTCAGTTTTGAACTCTGATCTTTAGTTTGATTCAAGGGGAGTTGGAAGACCAAAAACAAAGAGATAGAGAGGGCCTGGTGATTGTTTTGTCCTTAACCCCTCTTTACCTGAGGTTTTGTCTGCAGTATCTGAGCTCTTGCCATGGAGTTCTGCTTCTAGCCATTTGTACAAGACTATACAACATAAGAAACAGAGATAAAAAAAAGCAAGTATGAACAAAATGAAGAGATACACAAATGTACTGGGGAAGGGAAAAAATGTGAAACAGACATTAAACACTCCTCCTTGCAACCTCTCTTCCCCCCCACTACTGGCAAAGGGTAAACCTATGTGATAAATAAAGCCCTTCATGACTGTATTACTACAAAAGTGTTGAATGCAATGACAGACATTGTAGAAATACTTGTCAAAATTAGTAACAAGATTAAATTCTGCTACTTCAAACAGCATGCTGCCATACAGCTTCCCTATTATGAAGGACATTTTTGTTCATGTACTGAGCCATTCCAGAGCCTATGAAACGCAGGGGGAAAAAACACCAGCTCTTTAACTGGTGTTGAACACCTTGGTGTAAGCACAAGAAGTTTTCTGTAGTATCATACTGTCAGCTGTGTTGCTACACCTTCAATGCTGTACTGCGTGCCATTTTCAAGACTTACTGAAGTTACCTAATAGCCCTATTCATGATTTCTGTCTCATAACAGGCTGGTTTTAGACTAAAACCTGAATAAATGAACTCTGTTTAGAACCTGGATGAACAATTTTAATCTCTTTCAGTAACAGCTACCCCAGTAGGCACTTTTAACAGAAAAGCATCCTACTAACACGTCTGAGTTTTCTTCCAAGTGGTTTGCTCATCTCCTACAGAAAAACAAAAATGTTTTCACAGACACCGTGACATTCCTTTGTCAAAAAATAAAATCCCCAGATCCCATTTGCACTCCGCACAGCAGCATTACACAATCCTCCTCACGTTAAATCTATTTTTATAAACCCAAAGCATATGTTATAGCTGCAACACCATTGGCCTCTCTGGTCACTCAGTTTCTAGGTGTAAATTCAGAGTATTTCCACCACGACCTCCTACTTCAGCTGTTAATCGAAGCACCAGTTCAGAGAATCCAGAAAATGCTGCCAAGTCTGTATTTCCCAGGAAGGCAGCCCTCAAGAGAGGGCACAGCACTGCTTTCAATACAGATTTTTAGAAGAGAATTTGTATTTTAGGATACTTTTCTCATTTCTTTAGGAGGCACCTGAAGGTAACCCACATTTCAATGTGCAGGATGGTGTTTTTCCAGTCCAGGTGTCTCAAGCTATTTCATTCTACTTTGGAGCTGTTTGAACTTAAAAGCTGCATAAATATTTAAATTAAAGGAAACAAAACAATTGCCAAAGCTCAAGACTCCCCATCCTTATCGCCCATGCCTATGCTGCTGCTACAAGCCTCTTTGCCAGGCTGCCCTCACAGCTCTCCCCAAAAGTCTTTTACAACATTATCATTCAAAGCAAATTTGGTACCGAGCCTCCATGGACTTAGCCAGCACCTCTGCAATAGGAAGAGCAAAAAGGAAAGATGGAAAAACTCATGAAGGGATGCACACCCAGATGCACTGGCACAGGTTCTGCTTTTGCTACCCATTTCAGTATTTTGACCAGTTATCACCATCAATCATATGCTAACCAGTCACAGAAGGTACCAGTCACAAAAACTCCTGCACAAGGAGTAAAATGATCACTGACAACAGTGACATAAATGCAGAGCCGCGACCACTGTTGTACAGCCTAATTCTTCATACAAATACAGTGCAATGGAATACAACTATTGCCACAAACTAATTACACTTAGAAAAGGCTCAGCATTTCAAAAACCCTTTAAAAAAATATTTGTTCACCTAAAAGAATATTGCAGAAGTCTAAATAAAGAGAAAAAGGCTCTACCATGAGCAGTTTATTTTGCCATGATCCCTTCCTTCTGACCTTGATTAAATACTTAACTATCTGCCTACAGTGTAACATTATACAGCACCAACAATGTCAGCCTCTTAAAATAGCCACAAGTCCCAGCTGCCAACAGACCACAGACTCCCCACTACCCTAGCAAACAAGTAAGAATTACGCCATCCCTTTTACATAGAATTGCATTATAATCTTGTCAAATCCTAAAAGTCATGACTTAAATTACATCAGTTTGGGTGATTTTTTTGTGGAGGGGGAGTTTGATAAACAGGTATCCGAGGTTCAGTGCTCCTACACAACCGCCTTGGAGTCCATCTGTAAAGGCTGGAATTTATCAGCAGGGAACAGTGGAATGGGCATAAAACTGGACTTATAGGGAATTTTTTATGCCTTGGACCTTTATTTTCTCTAGAAATCAGGGTGTGTGGAATTCATTTATTCTGTTCATGCTGCCATGCAGTCTTTCCAAGCATGAGCTCCTAAACCACTACTAGATGGTATACAGAAAGCGTGCCCCAGAGCTACCTTGGTCTATCCTGTTTATACATAGGAAGTGGAATATTTTATTTTTTGTAGCACTTTATACACAAATCTGCTATTCATTTTGAATACTTGATATGGAACAAATGAGCATTTTTATTAATGGAGAAAACAGTCCAAACAATAATTAAAAGTTCATTTAAATTTAACTTTCATACATCATTCTTCTTGGATTACCTGCTAACCTTTTGGTTAGTTACATAGAAAATGAGCAATCTACATAACCACATGGAACTGAAGGGTTTGAAATTCATCGCTCAGTTCCCAGAGGAACATTAACCTTGGCAGTGTGAAACATATTCAAGCAAGAGCAAGACATCAGCTCAAGTTCTTAAACACAGCAGGATGCCAAAAGCATGAACATGGACTGAACACAGAATGAGGTATCCAGTCGTGCCTTTTGCACAGGATCCCTTTCATACTTACGTTTTCTACTCATTTACAAGGGCAGGATCTAATTCAAATGTGCCAAATTTCTGTGTTAAAACATGATGCTATATTCTCAGACTGGTTTTCGAAACAGGCACTCGCAAACATAATTTTCAATTCAAATGTATTTTAAAGCAGGTTTTGTCCTCTGCTCCACTGGGACAGAGGTAGTACAACAGTCCTGTCCCAAGATCTGCTTTATTACCGTTGGTATTTCTGAGGATGAGTAAAGAAAAACCCCAACAAAACAAACCACAAACAACCAGAACATGTCATCCTAAAAATCCCTGTACTATTACTGTTCAGGTTTGTGCGCAAGAACGCAGGAAAGAAAGGGGAATTTTTCAGTAAATTTTGCTTTGGAGTTTTATTTTTATAATTACAGTGCAGTTATCTTTTACATGGGGCTGTGTTAAGATAGATTTTTTTAAACCACTCTGCAATGCACATACATCATAAACCAGTATCAGCCTCCCCTGACACAAGGATGGCAAGTTTCAGGTGTTTCGTTACATGAAGTTAGAAGCAGTTTCATTAAAGCTATGTTTATATCACAGCAGAGTGTGAATACATTCACTGATAACACCTTCTGCCACCCTAATTAAGCTCTGCCTGCAAATCGGTACAAGAAAAGAAAGAAGCTTCATTTGGCCTGGGCCATTTTCAGCACTAATCAACTTTGACATAAACAGAGCACAAAGATGCCCATACTGCAGCTTGAATAGTCAGCTGTGCCTGATTTGGGGTTCTGCTGTTTAGCAGCTTTCTTTTTATTCATCTTGCACAAGCTTAAGACCTCAATTCCCTGAACATAGCACTGTTACACTGGGCAATAGACTTCCCTGCTTTAAGGGAAACCCTTGCTTTCCGATGTCCCCAAGAGCTGTTCCTTGGTGCTGAGCCACAAGGAGGGTCCCAAGGACTGACTGGTTTTTAATCAACACTCCCCAGGAACACAGGCTGTGGTGACCAAAAGGAAGCTATCCCCAGTTTCAGAAGGCGGTTCTTCTTCAAACAGCACAATCCACACAACCCAACAGTAGCACTGAAGCTGGCTACCTGAAACACCCTGAGCACAGATGGCACCTTCACACTTCTTGAAGAGCCAGCCCACCCCTGTGAAGTTTAAACAACTGGCATTATCAGCGGGGCAAGGGGTGGATTTAGAGAGGGTGGATGCTGAAATAGCTCCTCACTGTACCAAGTTACCTTTTTTTTGCATACCCTTTACAAGCTAAGGTTTACACAGCAAGGCAATGCTTGTTTATCAAAGGCTGCAGCTGCTAAGCTTTATGAAAATGTAGTTATATGTGGGTTAGATGGGAAAAGGGGCTGAAAAGAAAGCACTTTGCTTCTTGTAGTCAGGAAAGCTCTTTTATCGGCACAAAGCAGAAACACTCCCTTGTGTAGCACAAACTGATGTTGTCTAGGGTTTTTTGAGAAACTGCTGTTTAAGCTGCTGCCAATAAAGAATTGTCCTTATGACAGTCTCCAAGAGCCTGTCTTCTGCCAGTTTTCAACAATGGAATCCTTTCAGAAGAAGAAAGGACAAAAGCTTTCTGCATGCTGAAAAGTCACAAGAACCCACAGTCAAGGCTGGAAGTTACCAGAGCTCCTGGATGAAGAAGGGTGGTGAGCAGGAATGAAGATGCAGGCAGAGAAGCACCCACTGCCCACACAGCAGTATTGGTCCTTACGGCTGACACTGCCTCTTAAGAGCTACCCAAGGAACCACTTCAGTCTGGAGACTGCTCTCAGCTGCTTCAGCCCAGCTGTACTACAATAATTGGAGATCAGCATTTTGCTTCAAATGGATCTCTTTGTGAGCAAGCTGGCCACTGGAAGAACCAGACATTTATACAACATACTGTATGATGCAGCTCTTATTAGCTTTGGAAAAAAAAACCACAATGAAGTTTTGTCAACTAAAAGTGTTAAGAGGCAAAGGTACCATCATATTGAAAGAAGGATCAGTTCTTGGAACTACTCAGTTAAAATACCTCTTCTGCCACAAACATCTTTGCAGGAACCTACATGTCTTGATCAACACCACCTGCCTTTAGAAACTGTTTGAAGAACAGGCTGCTGCCAGTGAGTTTACACAAGGGATCATTAAGAAGCCATCAGTGCACAGAAATTGCGCATCTAAACCACATGAAAAATAGGCTCTGTGCTTAAGTAAACCTTAAGTAAACCATGACTAGGTAAATACAGACAAAGCATAAACAATCGGATTTATGCTTTATCACTTCTGACCATTTTGTGGCCAGCTTCCAAGTCTACTGAAAATACAGAAAACTGAAACCGGGACTCAATCACCATGCCATGGCAAAGTGTCAGGATTTAAATAAAGGCATGGATCAATACTAATTTCTGCATCCAAAATAGACTCCAGATGGAAACCTCAAAGCATAGCAGCGTTTCTACCATGCCTCTCGATTTAGTTTGGTTCCTTAAAAAGAAGCGCCTTAAATCCTTGGGGAGTATTAGGTGCCAAAGCATCTCTGTAAAGGTGGATCTCCATTGAGAAGCCCAGAAAAATAATTGTCTCAGGGTTCAGCTGGCACATACCCCTGCACCTCAGACCCTTTCTTCCCCTGTCCCATTCGTTCCCCCAGATGTCTGGAAGTGGAGGTGATTCTGCAGGCGCAGTCCTAAGCTTTCGACCCCAAGAATACCACTTAAAGGTTTATATCAGATATGCTTTCCAGTGTATTTTGGAGTTTGCTCCTCTGCCAACAACCCAGCCTTAAACCGCAGGGATACGCCTTCCAGTGTCATGAATCTCTTAAAAGAACACAGGTGAAGTCCCACAAAACAACCAAAAGGGGTCAGTGCAGAGAGCTGTGTATCTTGCAAGTCTCTCCTTCTGTGGAAGCCCGGCAATGAAAAGTAGTGTTTCACCGCATCTCCCCGTAAATTTCCATGGCCACCTCACTAAAAATCCCTTTGTAGAGCAGTGGATACCCATGTAAAAGTAATATGTGTTTCAGGGATGCTTTTAAACTCTAAAGGTAAGAAGACTGTGGAGAGCCACAGAATGGAAAAGGGAGCATATCCTGGCCTGAAAGAGGGCTAAAAAGAGCCAGTGGGACTCTGAAAGAGGAGCTATGCACAAAAGGGAGTGTAAGAGACTGAAGTCCACCTTCACCCAAAGTACATATTTTGTCTATTATTTTAGCACCCTGCTAGGAGAGATGCAAGCAGCAGGGAACAGAGATCTAAATAACCCTAAAATTACTTGGCATTTAAGCAAATGTTTCCTCTTTACCACTAATCCACTGACCTTTTACTGTGTGGGTCCCAAGTTGATTGGCATGATAAAGATATATAGGTAGAAGGCATGTAATTGTTGCTCTGATTTTTAAATAAGCATGAATAGTCAGTGACTACGGAGAAGCTAGTTCAAAACCAAGGCATTTAGAGCCACCCCTAAACAGACACGAGAGCCCTCCTAGCCATTGCACACAACTCCTGTTATTTCTGCATGAGACATGTTACGGTATTTTACACTTTCCTTTCGCACAAAGGGGAATTTTATGGAGTTAAATAGAATGCTTCATGTAATGAAGCAAACCATACCATGCTGCTTTGGAAACCTCAGTAACTGTTTGAGCATACATTAGGAATGGAGTATTTCCTACTGAGCAGATCAAGGCTGGATTAGGAACAGGCCACACCATATCTGAACATACTTTAATACTTATGGTCTCTGTGTGTGTACTAAGGTCTGGGAGGTGTAATAAATGCAGGGAAGTGCATGCAGAAGGAAACAGAATTAACACAATATATGGGTATATCAGCACAACTCAAAATGATGGTGTCTTGGTGCGTCAATGTGGGACAGCTGAATTTGAGCATCATGTTACAGAGAACAAGGGCATAATCATTTTGCATGGAGAAAGTTGCTATTCTTTCAAATCAAGGCAGGAAACCATCATTTCTGGTGCATAAGGATAGGTTTCAATAGTCCCTGCTCACATTTCCTATTAAACTAAGCAACATTATTCAGTGTGAGAGAACACATGTATAATGCATTCACAACCACATACATGTGCACGTTCCCCTTTTCCCAAAGTGAGGGGACTGGCGGGAACACTCTGTTACAGGTTTAAAAGCTGTCCCCTGCACCTGGGGCTCTTTCCAGCTTCACAAAATGGCCCAATCTAAAATACAGTCCCCAAACATGGACACCAGCTGGCTCGTAATTCCTCACAGCTCTGTGGTAGCATCAGGAGCTTCTGCATTGCTCCCATGGGATTAGAATTCCCATCTCCAATCAGACAGGATACACACATGCCAGATTAAAGAGACACACACATCTGCATATCTCTTCAGGCTTTGGCAGGTTTCTGGTGATTTATTCTGCAACGTGCAAACACCCTGAGAGCATCCTTGATGGATACCTTCTGAATGCAAAGGTTAACAGGTCTGTGTGCACTGCATTAAATATTTACATTAAGGAAGCACATTTTTTTCCCTGACACTTACATAGGAAGCACACACAAGAGGAAAGACCAAAACTATAAATATTTGTGACAACAAAAGATGCAGATCTCAGTAGTTACACAGCTGTTAGCAATAAGCTAAGCAGAGGCTAGCTGGGCACAAGTATATTTGCTTAAATAAAGCCTGCAGTTTTATTATCAGGCTGAAAAATAGACCTTCTTGTAAAGGACTGTAAGATGATTCACTAATATTAGATTACCACAGACCATAATGAATATTTCAAGGGCTTCACGTGTATACAGCAAAATCAGTCCAATGGGGTTGGTCCCTGAGCTGTCACAACAGGCAGTGCATATGGGGCACAGGATTCCTCTTTGAAATCAAAAAGACTATGTATGTACATGAGATTAAAGGAATCTGAGCACTCACATACATCCTACAGCTGCAAATTCTGGGGTCATGAAATAATTACAAAACATTCAGACTTCTAGCTGAGCTCATTTATGAGCCAAAACAACAAAGCTTCCAAAAGGCACTCCTTTTGCTTCTGAAAAAGCCTGCTTGTTGAAGTAGGACTCTACCCCAGGCTTTCAATTCAGCAAGGTTTATTCTGTTTATACCAGTATGACTGCCTGAATGTGACTAATTTTAACACAGAAATCTGAAACTTCAACCTGAATCTGTATTTTATGGCATCAGAGTATCAATTCATAAACAGCCTGAGGAACTGTTTGCTCTTGTGGTGCTGCTGGTTAACTCCTTCCCTAGTTAATCCTTCCCCAAAGAAACATCCCTTTGCCATCTGTCTCAGAGACCTGAACACTTTGGAGTGTTTATCCAGGTACCTCCCTCACCTTTCCTGCTCCCATTCTTATACTGGTGCTTTCCCACAAAGCTAGTTTAGGCTTTGGGGTAGCACTGAGCCCTGTTTCATTAAGGGCAGTAACACTTTCCACTGTAGTGAGGACAGAGGATGCACTTGTAACAGCCTTTCAATGGCTCTATCCCACATCACCTTCTCACCTCTCCATTGCTTCCTCCATGTCTAAACAGATGATGGATTTTGATGCAGCCCACAGGGATAGATCTTGAGCAGGTGACTTAATGGCTGTAAAACCTGAGCCCTGTACAGGTACAGCTCCTTTCCCAGTTTAGACCAAAGTGTATTTGCCCTACCTAAATGAAAACACACAGACTCATATGAGTCTTCAGTAGTCATCCAGATGGACTCTCTGACAGAGGTTTGCACTTTCTTAGGCAAACGACAATATTGCTTCATCTCCCTGAACTGTCAGGGCATGCTGAAGAAGCCATGCAATCAACATTGTCTGAAATAACTTGTGTTTCCTAAGCCTTTTGAGTTTCTGCTTTGAAAATGCATTTAATCATAACCTTGTGTCGACCTGTAGAAGCACAAGCACTTATTTCAGTACATGTTCTGTCCTGACAGAAGGTCAGTTTCTCCCTTTCCCTAACCTTTCTTTTACTTAATATTTTGGAAATGGTACCCCTTTAAGAAACAGCGTATTCTGTGTGAATGTAGTTCAGTAAGCAAGACACAGTGATGTGCATTCCAATCACAACACAAAGCTTTGCAAAGGTCCCCAGCAGAAAACTTCTGCAGTGGCTTCTAAGAACAATCTACACCAGCAGTTAGGAGAAAAAGAGAGAAGGAAATAGGAAATTGCCTGAGCTGCTCTGCAGCTTTAACCACAGTAGCTACAAAAGAAAAAAAGCTGCAATATATTACTTCATAGAATCATAGAATGGTTTGGGCTAGAAGGGACCTTAAAAACTTTATTGACTATCTGGATGAGTGGACTGAGTAACCTCAGTAAGTTTGCAGATTGGCTGAGAGCATTGATCAGCTGAGGATAGGAAAGCTCTGCAGAGGGATGTGGACAGGCTGGATCAATGGGCTGTGGCCAATAGTATGAGCTTCAACAGGGCAAAGTGCTGGGTCCTGCATTTGAGCCACAACAACCCCATGCAACGCTACAGGCGTGGGGAAGAGTGGCTGGAAAGGTGCTCGGCAGAAAAGGACCTGGGGGCGCTGATTTATGGAGCTGAACAAGAGCAGCTTGTGCCCAGGCAGCCAAAAAGGCCATCAGCATCCTGGCCTGTAACAGCTATAGCACAGCCAGCAGGGCCAGGGCAGTGATCATCCCCCTGTACTGGGCACTGGTGATTCTGCACATCAAATCCTGTGTTCAGTTCTGGACCCCTCACTACAAGAGAGACATTGAGGTGCTGGAGCAGGTCCAGTGAAGGGCAGTGGGGCTGGTGAAGGGTCTGGAGAGTAAGTCCTATGAGGAACAGCTGAGGAAACTGGTGGTGTTTAATCTGGAGAAGAGAAGACTCGGGGGACCATATCACTTTCTACAACTACCTGAAAGGAGATTGTAGAGAGGTGGGGATTGGTCTTTTCTCCCAAGTAGCAAGCGATATAGGACACGAGGAAACAGCCTCAAGCTGCACCAGGGGTGGTTTAGATTGGATATTAGGAACAATTTCTACACAGGGAGGGTGCTCAGGCATTGGCACAGGCTACCCACGGCAGTGCTGGAATCACTGTCCCTGGAAGCATTCAGAAAACATGTAGATGAAGCCATCAGTGACATGGTTTAGTGGTGAACTTGGCAATCCTCGGGTAACGGTTGGACTTGATGATCTTAGAGGTCTTTTCCTACCTAGTTCATTCTATGATTCTATAAATGTGCATGTGTGTGTACTTTTTTTAACATCTTATGCAATTTATACAGTTTTAAGGAGAAGAAAAGCTTTTGACCATAGCATCATTTCCCAGCACTATACTCATAAAGAAAAACTCCCAAGTCAGATTGCAAACTTTGAAATAGCTTGCCTGCAGACATTTCAAGTCCAAGCTGCCCCTTCTTCAAACCCCTGGTCTTTGTGAGGTGGACACACACAAAACTTGAAACTCACACATGGTCCTTAAAGTGGATAAAGAAGCTGCACCAGGTCGAATTTTCCTGAAGAGCCCTTCTCCTCAAAGATTAATAATTAATTCCCTGACAACCACAGCAGCTCTGCACTTCGCACAGGATGCCCTGAGGCAGAAGAGGCAGCAGTGCACTGCAGGCTGCTCCAGCTCCTCCAGGACCTGCTCAGGAGTTGCTGCAGGGTAAACCTGTGCTGTGAAAAAAGACGTTTCCAGCTGGGATGTCAAGCAGACAGGCTCAGCAGGATTTCAGCCTTGTTTTAGCTAACAGCTCCTTCCTAGCCTCAAGCCTAGAATATCAAGGTGCCTTTCTGGTCTGTAAGGCAGGCCTTTTCATGCCATAGAAACTCTCCCATCTTCTCACAATTTCAAAAAGGTCACCAAATGCAAAAATCTCCTTTTAGTAGATAATAATGATGTTTGGAGATGTGTACAAGGTTGTGGGGGAGGAGAAAAACAAAACACCACAAAACTAAGATTGGTTTAACATTACATATGCTCCATAAGAGCGCTAGAAATCAAGAAAATAAGATCTGGACAGGAGGGGAGCCCTGGGCATAACGGCCAAGCAGGAGAACATGGGTAGGCAGACAGGATGTCAGACCACAGCACTAGGCACTACAGAGAGCATCAGATCCCTTCCACGTTTGTCAGGGACACGGGATCTGTTTGAACAGATTTGCAGTCTTGCCGCTCTCTCCTGAAACCCAGTTTTCCATCAGCGAGGTAGGAGTGGAATTGTTCCAGCATCCCTTTAGCTGCCATCTGTGCTCCCCCAGGGAGGGGACTCAAACTTGTCAAATGCCTTGGATTAAAAAAAACAACCTCTTGCATTAGAAATGGCAAGAGGTGGCAATTTCAGGGTAATAGCCTGAAGCCACTGGCTATCAGCAGAGCACAGGGTGTATGATTAAGCATGAAAAACAGGCCCCCCGAATCCAAGTATAACAACTGCATTGGGGAAAGTAATTTCTAAAGATCCAGAGTCTAACAGAGAGACTCTGAAAAAGCAGTAACTTGTTCAGGAAAAAAATCTTGGTTTTTTCCAGTCTTTAAAGATAGGAAAGGGGGCTTGGGTTGCAGCAAATCTAGTTTCTGTGACTGGCCCTCCCTCAATTTAAACCGCTATTTTTAATCAATTGCCTCTGTCAGGGAAAGAATGAGATGCATCATTAGCATGAATGTGGCAGGTAAGGTATTGCTAAAAGATGAGAAGGGAAAAGAAAAAGGAGAAACCTGAAAGGAGGCTTGCTCAGCACACCATGGTCTAGTTTGTCCTGCCGTGAGAAAGGTGAGTGACAGGGAACCACGATACTACCCAGCCCTTCCCATCTGCCCTCTCACAAGAGCCAGGTTTCTCTCACTCAGGACTGGCAAAAAACCCTCAAAACACCACCACCATGAGGAAAACAAAATAAAAATCAGAGGTACCAGAGTCGTAGAGGTTCACATGTATTTTACACACACATGTGGGGACCAGCCATTTCAGCAGCTAGTCAAGATGTGCATTGGAGGCGCCTTTGAAATCCCATCCATTTCTGTTTGTACTTGGCTGGATACCACACTTTCAAAAAATGAGGGTTTTTTTTGCTTGGTTGTTTATTTTAACCTTTTACTCCCACTTAAGAGTATCCCCCAAGCCATTTCACTTCCCTTTAGGAAAGCTTTTGTTTCAGAAAGCAGTGCTAGTAGCTAATAGTCTTCTGCCTAATTAATAACCTCACACTCACTAAGTGCTCCCTGCCATCAGACACCACCTGAGGACACCTCGATGGAGAAGCATTCAGGCTTTACATGAGCTTTGGTAGCACAGTGCTGTATCTTGTCTCACCCAAAGCACCCGGAGTCTCACCAAAATCCTCACTGGCGCTATCTATCTTACATATGAGTAAGCACAAAGCAAAGCTGAGGTCTTTGGCCCCTTCTTCTCCAAAGCCTGAAGGATTTTTCTCCTGATGAGAGCACTCAAAGCTGCACTGCTCCTGGGTCTCAGTTCACTCATCTCAGACAGGTTTGTTGCTAATGATTTTTCCCTAAGAAGGAGGATTTCTTATGCTGCATAGCTTATAATTAATTGGGGCATCTTAGACCAGAAGGTCCCCCCAAATGAGCTGCCTAAACAACAAAGCCACACGTAACATGTGGCAGGGGCATGGTTCAAAAGTTCATTTGGGCTTAGCTTTGCACAAGAAAAGAGTTTTGACGCATAAATTTAGGCAGAGCAAATTTACCTAAAGGTTTAGAAGGCCTAAAAGGCATTTAGATCATGGCTGTGCCTGCTGTGGATAACACAAGAGCATACCCTTTTTATGTGGTTATACAATGAAGTGCAATACCCACAGTCAGAGAAGGGATGACTAACACTGAGCAGATACAAAAACATATGAACTCCTAACAAAGTCAAAGAAGCTGGAGAATTTTAGGTATAGGATCATCCAAAACATGTACCTGTGAAAGCAGGGGAATCATGACTGAGGGGATCAGAAGAAAATCAGGTTGGAAAGGACCTCTGGAGGTCATTTGGTCCCTATTCAAAGCAGGGCTAACTTCAAAGCCACATCATGGTGCTCAGAGCAAGACAAAAACAATTCTTGAGATGAAAAGCTGCAAAGACAATTCAATAACTCTCTAGGGAGGGGAGAGCAAAGTGAGACATCAACATTTCAGCATCTCGGGAGCAAAAAAGCCTAAGTTGGGATCTCTCCGATTTAATGCTTTCAAGTGCAAACCAGGAGGCACCCCTGAACCTGCAGTGTAAATACCAGCCAGGAAGACAAAGACTGTGAGGCATTAAGAGCTATGAATCATCCCTTGCCAAGCCTCAGGTCTTCTCTCAGAAATATTTCCACCTCCCAGCCTTCACGTTGTTTAGTACTAACACATCTATTATGGCATAACATAAGACTAGCAGCACCACCACTAACATCATCTTTTGGCTGCAAAGCACACACTGAACTTACTCATTTGCCGCCTTGCCTCTCCAGGAGAGGAAAGACCAGCATGCTCAAAGGCACCACTCGTATCTCCTGGATATTGCAGCTCTACGGACACTGCACTTTCTCCCTCCTGACTTTCATGTTTATGGTCACATATAGCAAATCATGCCGATTTCTCACTGTGAAGCTACTTTTTGTGGCTGTCAGCTAGGGAATTTCACAACAAGGTCCAAGAAAAATACTCCCTACAGTTCTGGTGCCTTTCCTAGCACAGCTGCATCCCAGGCAGGACTTACACTAATCACTCCTGCACAGCGTTGTTTCTCTTGCCTTGCTACAGGGTAGTCCGCCACAGCCCTCCTGACATTGGTTTAATGCTGATTAGTCCAGACACAATTCTGGTGCAGGCTTCCTGCCAGGCAAGGGAATGAACAAAATTGGTTTGCACACAGACCAGACGACAGCTGCAGTCACTCCAGCTCAAATCTGTTGAGTAAGGACCCTTTTCTTGTTTACCAAGATGAGGCTAAATTAGCCCAGCGTGAGACAGAAGGACAGCACAAATCCTAAAAGCCAGCGATGCCAACCTGGCTCTGAAGGTGTGAGATGTGACTTGGTCAGGCCTCCTTGCTTGGGCTGAAATAAGTCACAGTATAGCAAGTGTAAGCTTTGCATAAAGGGAACCCCCCAGCCCAGGTTAAGAGCTAGAGTTTTAAAAAGAAAGGACTCAGGAGGGGGAGATTATGAGCGGAATGCCCTCAGGGTTTTTTCCACAGCCAGAGAGATAGTGGGATACAGTGCATACTTGGAGCATATTCTTCCCCATGTCTTTTTCCTTCAGCACTAGGAAGAGGGAAGCCTTGAGCCTCCATAAGCCCTGTAACCTCCAGTGCCCTTAAGGAAGCAGCAAGCCCTAATTTCACTACCACTTTTTTCTCCTGATTCAATTCTCTCCTATACCTAAAGACTGGAATCAATCTGCATTTATCCAACTAACTTAAGATGCCTGTATTATGGTATTGGGCACCACTATAAAGCTTATCAGGCACACAGGCATCTCCAAGACTGGTGCCAAAGCAAAACTCAACATGCTTTCTAAAGTCACTCTGTATATATTTACGGACAGACAGTCTTTAGGTGCAAAACCATTGAGACTGACAGTATACTATTCAGGCCTCAGAACATAAGTAAAATTAGGATGCATTAAGACTGAGAGAAGCAGTACAAATAAAGACTCATTTAGATGATTGCTGTTCTTTGTTTAGAGATAGAAAAGGAGGGAAAGAAGGGAGAGTCGAGAAAGATTCAATCTGAAGAAAAACAACCAAGTTATTTTTTATTATATTAACCAAGATACAAGGTGCTTGTACCTTCCTCATTGGCCTGTTTTCTGGTTTGGCTAAAACTGTATCATGCATAGGTGTGGAAACTACCTGAATAGCCAGAGATTAAGGGTATGCTTTTTGTTTGTTAGTGTAGCAAGAAGGAAAATTTCCATCATCACTTAAACATACACTTCGTTGGGGAGCACCTTGGGCTACTTTTACATTGCTCTCCACATGTAAAAGATACTCACCAACTTCAGAGACATTTTAAAGAGCATCAAAACAAAGCTATGATAGTTTCAAAAATAAGATGTCTTTATCAGCCTGCTGTCAGTAAGTACCTGCATACAAGTATTAGCTTTGATTCTTGTTTTTAAAATGCTGTTTGGAAGGTTTCCTGCTCAGGAATGATCTATTGATTTGATCTCAAGCATCCCTTCTGTTTTCAGAATGACACACAGCTCTCTTGACATGAATTACAAAATCCATCACCTTCCCAGAGACAGCACATGCACTGAGGCAACAATTGCACGTGAATTGCTTTCACAAACTAATCATCAGCAAGGCTGGTATTACTCAGGCTCTTACAAAATGGATTTAATGGAAAACTAACACCACTGAGCTCTGTGGTCTATGAAAAACTTTAAATCCATATCTAAAAGTAGATACAGCACCACAGGATTTTCCTTCTATATATATGAAAAGCCTTGTCTTCCGGCATTTGCAGGGTTGGCTGCTCACTGATTGGGGGGTTATGGATTTGTTAAGTAGCTCCTCCTTTGACCTGAAAATCTCTTGGGCACCTCCAGCTCTCTCCTTCCCATCATGTTTCCTCTCTCAGCAGCCAGAGACAAAGCTTCTGTCCACGTTAGCTAAAGTTAGGCATCACTTTGCCTATTTTCCAGTCCCTGCATGGCCTGATCCAGCAAGCAAGCTTCAAGCATTTTACAAGCATGGAACCCTCACAAAATGCAGCTCTAACTTTGTGCTGGTTTTGGCTGGGATAAAGTAAATTTTCTTCGTAGCAGCTTGTATGGGCTATGCTGGATTTGTGCTGCAAAGTGTTGATAACACAGGGATGCTTTAGTTTTTGCTGAGCAGTGCTTACAGAGTCAAGGCCTTTTCTGCCTCTCACATCATCCCACCAGTGAGCAGGCTGGGGGTGCACAAGAGGCTGGGAGGGGAAACACCCGGGACAGCTCACCCTAAATGACCACAGAGACATCCCAGAGTAAATGACATCATGCTCAAACATATAAAGCTGGGGAAGAAGAAGGAAGGGAGGAGCATTCAGAGTGATGGCTCTTCCCAAGTCACCACTATGTGTGACAGAGCCCTACTTTCCTGGGGACGGGTGAACACCTGCCTGCCCATGGGAAGTGGTGAATAAATTCCTTGGTTTGGTTTACCTGTTAAACTGTCTTTATCTCAACCCATGAGTTTTCTCACTTTTACTCTTCCAATTCTGTCCCCCACCACTCTGGAGGGGAGTGAGACAGTGGCTGTGTGGTGCTGGCATTAAACCAAGCTTCTTTCTAAGGGAAGAGCAAGGGTCCGCTTTAACGTGGTGTAAGAGGTAGAACACCTGCCTTCAGGCATGAAAAATTTGTTCAATTTGGGGTTCTTTTTGCCTGCTGGAGAGTGACAGGGTCTAAATTTCCTTCTTCCACCTCCCAGAAGGAAAATGAAAAACAAAAATTACTTACTGCACCACAAAAAAAAGAGAAGTGCATCATTAATATATTGGAAGGAGACATGCAAGAAGGACCCCAAACATATCCCAGTGGTCTGGATTTTCAGTCAGTGCACCAACACTCCTGGAGCCTGCTCCCTGCCCAGCTTCACAGGCATGGGAATGCTCCTTAACAACCATAAGCAAGTAAACCCACAATGTTTAATCAACCTGTTTTCATACATCCTGCTCATTTTATAAAAGATGTCTCTCCTGTCCACTCAGGTATGGCACCCAAGTTCTAGAACAACTGTATCACCTTGACTAAAAAGGTGGTGCCTTTCTCCACTTTATTAAGAACAAATAGAGCACACGCCTGAAGGACTTTGGCAGTTATCTTTGGCAATAAACGGTATCTTCCAATTATCTGGCTACCTACAGAAGGCAGCAGCATGTCACCCTTCACAGGGCAGAGTAGGGGTCTCAATATCACAACACAGTTCCCAGAGCTACAAGCTGCTACTTTATCATCCCTGCAAGCAACTCCCATCAAAATCCTGCCGAGAGAAGGAATTTCACTAAACTCAGGTGGCCTTTCTTAGAATTAAATCTTGCCCAGCAGGAAAACAGAAGAAATTGATATTTCTCAGTAGTTCTCAATGTCTAGATGTCAATCATAGGAACTTCGCATTCAAAACTGTTTGGGGAACTCAGTACAGAAGGACCTGGCCATGCAGAAACCAGCCCCAGGTCACAATCTAAACACCTTTCCTTCGTCAGCTGTTCAACAGAGAGCTTTTACACACAGAGAAAAGAAAATGCCAGTCTTACTCATGACTCCAAGAAATAAAAAAGAAACTCTGTTAAAAGACAGAAATGGATGCAGAAGGGGAGGGGGAAGTACAAAGTGAACTTTTGTAGGTCTGTATATTGACAAGACAGAAGTGTTACTAATTTTAAATTCAGAATTTATTCATGCAGTTAACAGTTTTTCTGAAGTTCCCCATTTTATCTCCAAGGCTTAGACTGTGTTTGCATAAAGATAACTGTATCAAAGACAGAAGGAGGTTTTAAGCATCTCAAGATGAACACCAATAAACTACCAGCTTCTGGAATGATAATTTCCTGAAAGCAGCAGACTGGGGAGAAAGGTCAGTCTCAGCAGCCAGCATCCCTCACTAAACGGTTCAGTAAATTTACCATGGCAGAGTTATTTACTGCACCAGCGCTGGAAATTCACTTCCATAAAACATTATTACAGATGAAGCTTAGCAGAAGTCTCTGATCCAGCACAGGAAAAGTAATGCATTCATTGTGCCACTGACTCTCAGAGAACTCAAATGAGTTTTTGTTAATAACTTTGCTATGCTATTCCCTATGACTAAGTTGCACAAGTCACCTTCAAACCACTTGTCACCTCAAGTGACTGACTACAGCCATTGCTGGTCTCAAGTGAAACTTTACAGGATGCAAGGTGCATTTATCATGGTTACACTCCACACACATTTATAAGGCTCATATGGAAAACTCTAATAACTTGCACATAAGGCTTCACCAGGCACCATACCAGCACACAGCTGGCTGGTTCTTGGGGAGATCAAGGCAGTTAGGGGGAATATGAGGATCTCCAAAGCAGGGTGGGACAGCCAGGTATTTGGTTGGCAGAAGGTAGTCCAGGCTCTACTTTTCCTTTTATCTCTTTTCACCTGTTTTTCTCAAGTTTGCAATTGTGCGGACTGCATTTCTACCTTGTGATTTATTTAATAATTAAAAATATCTTCTATGTTTACCTCAAGCTGCTTCACAACAGAGATTTCAGGCCAAGTGATAGACAGAAGATATTCCCTATCTTTAGGGTGACTATCCCAGAAATGAGGCCACCAGAGCACCATCACTATGCCAAACTCTCTATCCTCTGGATATTCTGGAGAAAACAGCATGGTGCTGAGTAGGTGCATGGCAGGCCACGGCCAGGCTGGCTCCCTGGCAACAGCAGGACAGTAGGGGTACCAGAGCATCCCTACCCCCATGGAGCCCCAACCCCACTGCCAGGTAACATCCGCAGGTCAGAGCCAAGCTGCTGACTCAAAGGGCAGTCTACCACCAAAAGCAGTTCATTTATCACAAAGCACGTCTGACAAATAGGTATATATTGCTACAGTTTGTTGCTTTGCACTTTCTCTCCCACTGCCCCAACAGCTTGTTGCTACTTCTAAGCTCGCTGGCCCCAGGTATTCTTGACACTTTGCCACTGAGATACAAGCAAGGATTGCTCCAGTAGACACCATGCTACGTAACACAGCTTGAAATTATTCAGAGCAGGAAGCAGACCCCGAATTCACAATTTGTAAGCCTGCCACTTTCCCTTCAGTCCCTCCCAAAAAACTCTGTTACAACTCTGTATTTCTTTACTCTGATTTTTCTTTTGGTTTGACAACTCTTCCGAACTGCACGTGACTTGAGTCACAAGCAGTATAACAAAAAAGAAAGCAAGCTTCATTATGTCATTATGGTCTGATTTTCTTTGCTCCTCTTTTATGATGATCTTCTATCCATCCTTTATAATAATCTAAAAGGCAAGGGAAACTCATGTATCCAGAGAGCAGCAAGAATAAACATTCTTCTGTTTTAATGTGTCCTCAAGTGTTATTTATATAGATGCTTAATTACCCTGGGCTTTCTGCAGTACAAAAGCTTACTTCAGCCTGCTTGTACGCCACAGGGCTTGAGGAGGTTTTCACATGAGCAATGCTTTTAAACAGGAACCTGAACAAACCCCAAGAGGTCAGTTCCCAAGCTGATAACACGCCTTTCCATAGCTACCATTCACACTGCTCTCTCATGGAAACCGAGTTCAACAGTGTTAGTGAGATAAAAGAAATGACATCTCAATCTGCCCAAGAGAAGTTAGGCAGAGGAAAGGGCTGTCTGGGAGAGGCAGCTAAAGGCAGACCCAAAGTGGGCAGATGCTGTAAGAGTAGCCAACTGCCTTCTTGGAGAGATGGAGAGGAGCTGTCCCACCTTCTCACTAATGTGGGGAGGGTCAAGATGAATACAGGGCAGTCCCATTGCTTACTGCCAAGCATCTTTCCCATTGCAGCTCTCCAGCAGCCACCAGGGCCCTGACATGTCCTCTCCAACATCCAGGCAGGACCAACCTGGTGCCCCAACCTCCTAACATGCCTTTATAGGGAGCCTAAGGGAAGAGCACACGAACACTGCAATGGCAGCCAGATATGCTCTTGTGCCAGCAAAAGTAGACAGCAAAACTGTGTAAGTGGGGAGACCCCTCTGCTTCAATCAAAAGGTGGGCCTGGGGTGGAGATAAGAAAGGGAAGAGGACAGCATAGCTCCCAACAGCCCTGCTGTGTGTGCTTTCCCCCTGGAGACACAACATGAAGAAAACACTACAAAATTCCCCAGCTGCAAGGAAAGGCTCATGCTTGTTCTCAGATGGTAAAAATCAATCATGCACAAGGCAAATCCACAGGAGACTTGGGCTCCATTTGTTCCAGTGCTCAAGGAACTGCTGGTTGTTTGCTTTAAATATGTATTATTTCCCCACAGTAGCAGTTAACATACCACTTATTACTCCCACCATCTAATAGGAAGTTGTACGTTGATGCTGGTTCGTAGTTTGCATTGTCGCCTACGGCTAACCCAGGGACTATCTCTTACAATTGCATCTAAAGAGCACTTTTCAAATTAAGTTAACTGATAGAAGGGGAGGGGAATAAATCCACTTGCAAGCAGAACAAAAACCTGTTTCCAGGGGGTGCGTCTCCATCTTCTTCTAGCTACTGTTTTCCAACTGTAGCAGCCACTAATTCTCAGACAGACGGGCTTCCACTTCGAGAGAAAATATTGCAGTGAAAAAGAAAGAATAAATTGGAAATTGTAGTGTTGCAATAATGATAGCAACTGCTACTAGAAGATTTTCTGTGCCCTTCTGGCTCCCATTTAGCAGGTTTCTGTTCCAGTGTAACCATAGGAACAGCAGTGAAGAGTCTCATTTAAAAGCCTTCACTTCAGCTGGTAGGTTAAGTTATGAGACTGCAGTGGGCTTGAATATTAAAAACATTCAAATGGCTCTAAAAAAGAGCTCAATTTGAATGGGAACTGTAAGACTGTATTGTAGGAGACAGACATCTGCATTGTAAACAGACGCAGTGCCCTGCCAATAAATTGGCAAGGGGAAGCCTGACACAAGCCACCCTAGAACAAACAAACCCTACTGATGGAGGTTACTAAAAATGGGGCTCAATAAACAGGTTAAGAACACAAATTGCTGATTGCTTAACACACTGTGCCACTAAAACCGAAACCATATGTTTCCTGTAGCTGTCATTTTGTTTAATGGACTGCAACAAGGCTACTCGATGAACAGTGACGGTCCACAGTAACACAACAGCTTCACCACAACATTCACCCAAACTAGTAAATTTTATATCTCAGATTTTACTTAATCCTTCAAAGTATAAAATGAGTCAGTTCTGGCTCATCATCTTTCTTTTAAGAAATATAAAAAACCACACAAGCCAGATATCTTAGAAGAAATCCAGTCACAGAAACAAAGCCAACTGGATACATAGCCCAAGCAGACTAGGGACGCTAAAGGGAGCACTCAGGAGCAAGTGAAATAAAAAGATTATGGATCAAAAGGGTGTACCTGCATGTCCTGTACCTATGGACTCAAACCTTTCTCCTAGAGAGCATAGCTTCTACCCTAAGCATCTGTTACTTTCCACACATTAGCAGTAAGACTCATCTGAAAGCGTATTTGGAGACACATTCAATTTTTCAGTAACAGCTATTTAAAACACTGTACCACAGTAAACAACTGGACAAAAAAAAAAGACAGGAGCATGTTCATGTTGCATTTGTTACAAGGGACAGGCCTGTACATAACAGGAAAGCATAACATCCCTTTTTGATAAATTATCAAATACAATCACTTTTAGGCAACTATTATGGCCACAACCTAAAGAAAAAGTAAATAATCTTTTGGTACACTTTATAAATAATGTATTTGTAAATATATATAAAAGTATAAATAATCTTATCTGTACACTTTGCTGCTTTAATTCAGAAGGGGTGTTGAAATATTCCAAGCAGTTACAAAAATTAAGGGATCTCTGCAAGGCCACATCAGAGATGAAGCAGAATATGAAATGCAGTTTCAGTAACCATCTACATACGTCTTAGGGGAGAGAATTTGCTACTTCATTTCTCATCCATGTCCCTGCTCAGTGGCCTCCAGCTGGGGAGGAGGCAGGAAGAGATGAATACTCTGTTCTCCAAGCTGCCTTAAATACCTGTCAAGTATTTAGCATGGATCAGACACATCCATATCCTTTTTCTGATAACTTTAATAATTATGATTTCACTGCCCATTTATGACTTTTTATCTGTCACTACTGCTCAAACACACTCTCCCATCTGTCTTACACGCATGCACTTTTAACTAATGCTGAGGCTTTGTCCCCAAAGGCCACTATCTGATTTGCCTGTAGTAATCAAGATTTTCAGGAGTGCTTGAGACAACACCAGTCCCTACAAAAGTAAAGCTGATGCGGTAAGTAATGTGGAAAACCCCCAATATTTTTATGCTCTGTATAATGTTGATCACCTCTAATTGTCTCAGAGCTTTAATCAGAGCTTCAGAATTACGATCTTTGTAGCATTAGAAAAAACAAATAAAATGTAGGCTTGTTTGACTTCACGCTCTTCACATCCAACCCAGAGCCAGCAGCCGTTACTGCTGGACTGTTGTGTCCTGGGTTCAGCAGTAGCAGTCATTTTTCTCCTCCTTAGTAGCTGGTTCAATGCTGTGTTTTTGACTTTCAGCCTGGGAACAGCGCTGATAACACCGATGGTTTTAGTTGCTGCTCAGTAATGTTTAC
>WYDI02023921.1:33694-45615 GCA_009867235.2 Psittacus erithacus | reverse complement strand
GCTTATCTTAGTCATTTCCTTTTCTCTATAGTTGCTAATAAAGCCTAACATCCTTGAGGTTACTCATTTACAACCCTATTCTTCAGTCAACTCCATTCTTCAATCCCCCCTTTTCTTGTCCTATTGCAAATTCGTTTGCAACTGAGTTATTTCATTCTTATTTAAAATTTCCTGAAGTATTTCCCTGTTTCTACTTGATGCGTAATTTTGTTTCTCTTCCATTCATCATAGTTCATCATGGATTGTTTGCAACACCAAAAGGAGCATTGGACCATTATGTTTGCAACACCAAAATGAGCATTGGATCATTATACATGTAATTAAAACCATTCCTATTATTACCAATATAGTAAAAAAAACCCGTCTCAACCAGGAGAGACTGAGTACCTGTGATGTTAATTTTTCCCAGATTTCCTCAAATCCCCATGAGGTGTTGTCCTGTGCCACCTCATGAAATATTTTAACTTGTTTCCACATCTTCTCTATTCCAATTTGTCTTAAATGGGATAGGGAGGCCAATTAAAGGAACACCCAGTCTCTATCCTTTTTTAGGTAGCTGAGTACAGATCCAACAATCGCTCTTGTTTGAGACACTAGTAACATTTTGTATCAATCTCAGATATAGATTTTGATTCCATGCTTCTACAGCTATTATTATACAAGTCCAAATTATGGTCAATGTAGTCTTATATGTGTGGGTCCTGAAGACTTGATGTGCAACATTTTTTCTTGGTTCGGGTGGTTTTCTGGTTCTGGCACCTTCTTGATTTTTGAGTAATGTATCCAAGCAGGCTGTTTCTTTATCTGCACTGCTGTAAAGAGTCAGTAATACCTGGTACGGTCCACTCCACTTCTCTTCTAGGGGATCACCTGCAAAATTCTTAATAAAAACCCAATCTCCTGCTTAAAAGGATGAATAGGATAATCTAAACCTCTGGCCCTGTCTGTATCTCTCTGCCATTTATTTCTTCTAACTGCTTTTCCAAGTTTACCAAGAACTGTTGAAGGTATCCTTCTACTTCTTATAGACTCTCTCCTTTAAACTGAGATTGATACGGCCTTCCACATAGAATCTCAGTAGGCTAATTCCTTCCTTTGACCGAGGTTTTGTTCTGATTCTCAATAAGGCTAATGGTAATGCTTGATACCAATATAACTTAGTCTCTAGACAAATCTTCCCAAGCTGTTGTTTAATTAAGTGATTCATTTTTTCCACTTGCCTACTAGCCTGAGGCCTATATGGGACCTGTAGTTGCCAATCTATTTCCTTTTTCTTGCTGATTTATTGCAATAAATTTGCACTGAAATGTGTACCGTGGTGAGAGGAAATAGTTGCTGGTACCCCAAGATAAAGTATTATTTAATTTAATAGCACCTTAATCACTTGGTTTGCATTATTTGCCCTGCAAGGTAACGCTTCCGGCCACCCTGAAAAAGTATCTATCAATACCAACAAATATCGATAACCTCCTTTTCTAGGTAATTCAGAAAAATCTATTTGCCACTGTTGTCCCAGATAATTCCCTTTTCCAATTGTCCCTACCCGATTCCTGTTTTCAGTCTTAGGGTTATTTTTCAGACATATTTGACATTATTTTGTCACTAATTGCACTATGGGATATAAATTTCTTCCTATGATCTGTTTGTTTAAATGTTTATACAAGGCATTACTTCCCCAGTGAGTTTTGTTATGTTCTTCTTGTAACAACTTCTATAACTGATTATAGGGGATCACTACTTGCCCATCAGGTATTTTTATCCGACCCTTTTCATTTTCCTGTCCTTCCAAGTCTTCAATTAGTTTCAGATCTTCTTTAGAGTACCTAGGTTTATTTTGTTCAATTACCAGTTTATTGTCAGGAATTCAGGACATCACCTCAACTCTTTCTGTTTCTGCTGCCCATTTAGCCTCACGATCAGCCAATTTCCAGTCTCTTGATCAGAGTTGCCTTTTTCATGTCCTTTACAATGCATGATAGTCACTTCATTAGGTAATTGTACAGCTTCTAACAATCACAGAATTTCCGTTGCATGTATAATTTGTCTTCCCTGGGTATTTAAAAGTCCTTGTTCTTTCCAAATTGCTCCATGTGCATGAACTACACCAAAGGCATATTTGGAATCAGTCCACTTGTCCGCTTCTCCTGTGCCAACTCCAAGGCTCTAGTCAGGGATATTATTTCTGCCTTTCGTGCTGAGGTGTTAGAGGGTAATAGTTTAGCTTCTATTACCTTTGAAGTTGTAGTTATGGCATATTCTGCTCTTCGTTTACCGTCTTTAACAAAGCTGCTGACACTGGTGAACCAAGAATCTGCGCCCTCCAGGGGCTCCTCCTTCAGGTCTGGTTGGCTTGAGTATACTGTCTCTATAGTGGCCAAGCAATTGTGAACCAACGGTTCGGTGGGGGTTTCCTGAAGGAAAGATGCTGGATTCACAACACTAGTGACCACAATTTCCACATCATCCAGTTCTACTAGGATGGCTTGATACTTCAAGAAATGTGATGGCAATAGCCAATGAGTACCTTTTTGTTCTAGGACTGTTGATACCGTGTGTGGCACTAACGCGGTAATCTTTTGTTCCAGTGTAAATTTTCGGGCCTCTTGGATGTTTAAGATAACTGCTGCCCCTGCTCTCAAGCATCCAGGCCAGCCTGGACTTGGCTCATCCAGTTGTTTTGAAAAATAGGCCACCGCTTTTCTATAAGGTCCCGATCTTTGAGGCAAAACCCCCAGATTTTATTCCCTGTTTCTCGTAGAAATATAGCCAAAAGTGTTTAGTTATGTCCAGGAGCCCCAGAGCTGGAGCTCTCATGAATTCTGTCTTTAAACTTTTAAATGCTTCTTCAGCTTGATCTGTCCACTTTAGAAAGGTTGGATTTTCTTTTAGCAGCTCATATAAGGGTCTTACCAGAACACCATAATCATGGATCCAGAGTTGACACTATCCTGTCATTCCCAGAAACGTCTGGAGACCTTTAACTGTGGATGGTGGTGGTGTTTGACAGATTGCTTCCTTCCCAGCTGCTCCAAATTCTGGTTGTCCTCCTATTATTTTGTACCCTAAATAAGATATTCGAGTTTCAATTAGCTGAGCCTTCGGTTTAGATACCAGGTATCCATTTAGCCCTAGAAAGTTTAACAGCTCAACAGTCCGTTGAACACATTCTTTCTCAGTCTCAGTAGCAATTAACAAGTCATCAACATACTGTAGTAAAGTTCCTGTCTGGGTGGGTGCTTCCCAGGATTCTAATTTTTGTGCCAATTGATTTCTGAAAATGGTCGGACTGTTCATAAATCCCTGAGGCAACACCATTCAAATGAGCTGTGTCCTCCTTCTTGTTTCAGGGTTTTCCCATTCAAAAGCAAATAAATTTTTAATTTCTTTGGCCAGGGGCAAACAGAAAAATGCATCCTTTAAGTCCAGAACAGTAAACCACTTCTGATTATTATTCAATTAATAATCCATATTTTAAAAATTTATCAATGATTTCTTTGATTCCCTTTTGATCTTCCAGTTTTAAGGGATATTGTTTTATTCTAATTGGGCAGGTCCCCCTTTTATTTCTACTTTAACAGGCAAAGCATTTTTTCGCCTTACCTGGAACTTCAGATGCCCATACTCCCAGATATACCTGATTAAGGATTTCTTCCATTTCAGAGAGGTCCTCCTGTTTGCTTTTCTGTTGAATTAAAGGTAGACTCAAAACTTCAGTTAATTGATCGGTTTTGACTCTGAATTCCATTTTGCCTTCTTTAAATGTTGCTTTTCGCCCTAATAAAGATTTTGGAGAATTTGACATGTATAAAAATTGATGCATTCCTATTTGTTTTCCCAATTTGTCCTCTAAAGGCTTCAGAAAGAATCCTTTTATTCTTGGTGGCCCGTAGCTCCCACATCTGTAATGAATTCTTTTTCCCTCTGATTAAACACCAAATATGTTGCTCCTGTACCCCCTAAAAATTCCATTTAATTTTCTCTAGTCCCTAGCTTTAATTTAACCAGTGGATCTGCTAGGGTAGATTCCCCAGCTCCCTGTCAGTCTAGTTCTAATTCAGCCACCAGAGACACTTTGTGGGTATTCCTTTTAGGGCAGTCTCACTTACAATGCCCATATTCCTTACAGCATGCACACTGATCCCAACCCACAGGAGAAGAATTCACTCTTCCACCTCTGCCTGACATTCATCCTCTACCTCTGCCTCATCCTCTCACATTAGTCCCCCCACCTGTTTCTACTTGTCCCAAAGCAGCCACAGTAGCCCTGCCTATAGCACAGCTCAGCTGTTTCTTCTCTACCTGTTTCTGATTCCTATGCGCTTTCCACACTTCTTTAACATTTTCAAGTCCTTCTGCTCTGTTGCCAGTGACAGCAACCTGTTCTTCCTTATCAATAACAGTTGGGGTAGATGCCGAGGGTGCTCCACTTGCAGGTACCTGTGATACATAATCCTCCAACCTATCTTCTCAATTACTCTGTGTTTTTTACTTTAAACATCTTTCCCCAATATCACAGACTGAACAACATCTCTCCAGCTTAGCTTTCTGTTTTTCCCTGTCCTTTTCCAAAGCCAAAATTAGGGGATCTGGCAGAGCTATATTAATTTTGCATTCCGTCTGCCACTCCGTGTGGTTTCTTAAAGTAAAAACCATGTCTGCATACATCACTTCATCCCATTTTCCTTGCCCCCTTAAAAATAACATTAGTTGCAACAATGTATTATAATTCAAAGTCCCATTTTTTGGGCCATTTTTCCTGATCCTCCAAGGCATATAATGGCCACCATTGGTTACAATATTTCCTTAAAGGTCTTTTATTTACTGAGCCCCTGGGAGATCTTCCTAATTCTTTCCAATGAGCCAGAATACATCCCAAGGGGCTCTTTTCTATTATTTCTCCGCTCTGTCGATTTTCCATAATTTTCTTATACACACTATACACACACACACGCTCACAGGGGATCCCAAAAATTCCACTCACTTGTTCACAATTTTGAAAACGAAGACAAAAACATACACCAAGTACACAAATACTAATTAGCAGCACGATAAAAATAAAAACGATTCACCATTCATTAGTTACTCAAGCACAGCATCAAATACCACTTTTCAGAAATTAGGTTAGACACCAGAAAAATACAACTGCGTTCCCGCATAGGATGTCTCCTATGCCTTATGGAACAATTCAGAATGTATACCTGTATACCAAACAGACTCTAGCAGCCGGGTATACGCCTTTACCTATGAGATTTTCCTATTCTGATTTATGGAAGGCTTTCTTATTCCTGCATATGCCTTACAGAATATTAACCACTTTCCCGTGTTCCTGCATTGGACATCTCCTGTGCCTTATGGAACATTAATTGGCATTCCTGCATAGGACGTCTCCTATGCCTCACGGAATGCCATAAATTAAAATAATCAAAGGAATGCCTTTACAATGATGGTGATGGTCCTTGTCTGCTCCCACAGTGATCCAAGTGAGTTGAGGGGTCCCTCCAGGGTAATTTGTCCCTGGGGCCCTGGGGAGCCCTGTCCTCAGCGGGTCCTACAGCCTAGCAGAGAGTGTCCTATCTGGGGTGCCAAATTGATTCAGAAAAATCTCCAGGAACTTACCTACAAAGTTTAAATTGACAAACAGGTATTCTTTATTGTGGCGCCAGGAGACACAGGGGATAGCACCTCCTAGCGTGTCTCATCCAAGCATCAACCAGGCTGTGATTATATTGTCTTTAAACATACATATTCATTAGATCACATACATTACATCATACTTTTAGAGAATGCCTCCTGTATGCACACAAAACTGTGGTAGTGGGCTTTCGGACCCCTGGTAGTTATTTCTTCATCACTTTGTTTTAGGATCATTGTCATATCAGCCACATCAGTAACCACCAGGCTGTTTTGGCAAAGCTTATCTTAGTCATTTCCTTTTCTCTATAGTTGCTAATAAAGCCTAACATCCTTGAGGTTACTCATTTACAACCCTGTTCTTCAATCAACCCCATTCTTCAGCACAGATCCTAACCCAGGAGGATCTAGACCTAATTCTGCTTGGTAAGGGATGGCAAAATGTTGGTTGTTTATGTGATAACCTCTTTATTCCTGTGTATGTTCCAGTTTACAACAAATCATGCACAGAGAATGTTCTAGCCAATGCTCCTTTATCTGCCAAGCAAAACTGTGTGACCATATCCAGGATATGGGCATGACTGAGCTCAACAAGCCGTTTGCAGGGTAGGTGAGGTGCAAGTCAGTACCTTGAGAAATAGCACTGAAATGCAGTGTGACCCATTCCCTGTACTCAGCAGTGGAGGAAAGCCCATACAGTTATCTCCTCGAGAGGACTGCACCAAAGTCTGCTACAAGAGTTTTGATGGGGCAACAGAATTTCCCCTAGGGTGTATTTCTTTGAGGCTCCAGCTTTTCATGCAATGATACGTCCTTTTACAGGGAGAGTCAGAAGCCTACGTTTTGCTTTGGGCTTTCTCACTCATATGGCAGCGTGTATTCGCCCAGGAGGGATTCTGGCCAATGTGACGAGGAGGCTGTTGGGTACTCCAGTTTCCAACTGGGTGGGCACCTCCAGCTTCCCCTTACAGCTGCCTCTTGCTTTTAAAAAGATAATAATCTAAGCCAAAGTGAAAGGCTTTGAGGCTTCCTAATGAGCACTGGAGCATTTTAACCATTGCGTTGGTTCAGCCCACGAATTTCACCTGTCAGGCTTTGGTGCTCTATCCTGAAAAAGTAAGCAAGGCCTTGATACCACTTTTACTCGCCTTCTGAAAGGAGCCTTTAATTGTGAGCTGCCAGAGCTGGTGAATCAGGCAGGTGTCACCAAGGGCAGACAGTTCTTGAACACAGGCCACCTAATCACATTCTCGCTGCTAACAAAGCAGAGGGAGCCATCAACTCTTATCTTTTTAATGGTTAAACCCAAATTATTCTCTCTTCTTCTCTCAAATGAAAACTGAATAAATTTACTCTGTTGGGATCAAAGTGTTCAAGGACAATCCTTGATAAAGAATTCTCAGGCTTCAGCTGGAAAGGCAAATAGTGACTAATTCCACTGCAGTTTCCTGGAGCCCACAAAAAAGAAAATAGTGCTACTTAGGAACTTGAGTGAATTGTGTCTGAGAGCCAAACACACGTATCCTTTGTATGTTTTTTATTCGGCGTACTATTGCTTGGGTCACAGGTGTAGGGTTTGGATTACTCTGTAGTGTGGGAGATAGACTTTCATGAAAAATGTTCCAGCATAAGGCCAGGCATTGTAAAGAAGTTATAGACTTGATACTGGAGGCATTTTAGAACCGATCATACTAATATGTAGGGGATTATCAGGGTAAACTTGATCTTGTTTCAGAGGAAACAGGTGGACTAGATGACTTGCAGAGTTCTCCTCAGCTGCATTTCTGGAATCGACAGTCTTGCTTTGTCGACGTAAGTCTGAGTGTGATGACACGCTCCTACTAGTAGCTGATAAGCATAGAAATGGCTTTAAATAGCCAGAAAAAGGGAGCTGGGAGGCCTAGGTTCTATTCCTTCTCTGCTAAATGGCTATGCATAAATCCTTTTGCCTTCCAAGCAAACCTTCTACACCTTATCCCCATCTCATCTCCTTCAACTCTGGTGTAGGGCTGATTCTCAGCATGTGTTTTCAGAGCACTGAGCACAGCACAGCTCAAATCCTTGAGCCTGCAAAATTATAATAATGTTGTTTTCTAATTTAATTTACAGATGAGGGAAGCTGTCCTGGCTTCAGCTGGGACAGAGTCAATTTTCTTACTAGTACCTGGTGCACTGCTGTGTTTTAGCTTTAGTCTGAGAACAGTGTTGGTAACACACTGATGTTTTAGTTGTTGCTAAGCAATGCTTACGCTGATCCAGGACTTCTCAGCTCTTATTGTCTGCCAGTGAGGAAGGGTACAAGAAGCCAGGAGGGAGCAGAGCCAGGACACCTGACCCGAACTAGCCAAAGGGGCATTCCATACCACAGAATGTCATGCTCAGTGTAGAAGCTGGGGGAAGGTTGGCTGGGAGGGGCTGATCGCTGCTTGCAGACGGAGTGGGCTTCAGTCAGCATGTGGTGAACTACTGTATTGTGCAGCACTTGTCTTTCTTGGGTTTTATTCCTCTCCCTTTTTGTTGTCTCACTTTTCATTAAAATATTATTATATTTTAATTCAATTATTAAACTGCTCTTATCTCTACCCACGTGTTTTACCTTTTTCTAGTTTTCTCCATCACAAGAGCAAGCAGCTCTGTGGTACTTTGTGTCAGCTGGGGTTAAACCTTGGCAGAGGCATAAAAGGTGGAAGGTTGAACACTTGAAATGTTGTCTCTTAATAAGCTAGGTCATGTATTGCTAAACATGGATGTTTTAAAACACTGAGAATTGCTTCTGAGAGCACGTTGTGCATGAAGAGGTGGAGCCAGCAAGAAGGGCCACTGTTGACCCCCCTAAAGAGGATATATTTGCCAGTTGCTTCATCTTTTGTGGGGGCTGATGGATGTTGTAGTGCTGGCAAATGGTTAGTAAGTAATTAAGATCAAAAGCTGAACACATGAGTTTCTAAAGGTATTAAGACTCAGCTTACAGGTCTGGCTCCTGAGTTGTGCTGGTTTTGTTTTTTGTGCCTTTTCTGCAGACTACTGACTATAGCTGGATTTTTGTTTTCAGTTAAGAGGGGAAATAATCACTTTGTATTTGCTTCTGACATTTATTTAGTGAGGACAGTAGCTATATAGACAACGTCCTCACCAGCAGATTGGATAGTGTGGAGGAAGATGTTGCCTTCTTCTTTAAAACAGCTCCACTATTTGTTCTTCTCATTTCTTGTGTCTTTCCTCCTCTGAGCACACATGCATGTAGTGTGTTCCAGGTGCTATGAATGTGGTGTACAATCACACCACAAAATTAGCATTTGTGTGTTTTGAGTTTTTTCAGCAGCAGTTTCTACTTTATACTATATTCCAGCAGGAAGCAGTTCAGTGAGTATTTTGTTTTTGTCACCATAATGCCTGATATTCAATTCCTTGTTTTCTTTCTCAGGTGCCTACTGCTGCATGGATACTGGACTCTTACTGTTTTTTATTGGTTCTAAAGTGAAATGAAATCTTTATTCTTTGTATGAATGTCACAGTCCGTTTTTAGAGAAAATTTTATTTTAAAACACATTGTGCTATGGAGTCTCTGAGAATTGAGGTGCACCAATGATGTATCAGCGATCTATGGATGAATCTTTTGTGAAGGTCACTTAAATCTCTTGGAATACTGCTATGCCCCACCTGGCTTGGATGATGAAAATACTGAGTGGAGATACTAGTGGTTTGATTTAATGTTAACATTTGCTTGTAAGATCACCTTTACCTGTAGCTTCTTTAGCAATGACATGGCCACATTGAGATGCCAGAATCTGATAGAGAAATGGGATGGGATAAGAAGATGCCTTTTAAAATCAAGGAAGTGCATCTAAATCTCAGCCACAAATGACAGTAGAACTGTGCAATTTATGACAGAACTTTATTGTATATGTGATGACATCCCTTATTTTATTGGTAAGCAACAGTACCTAGCTGATAACACTTTTGCTCTTAGCGCTAGTAAGACTAGTAATGAATAAAACCTCAGATGTGAGGCAGATGCCAAGGTGACATCTATAGAGGAAAAATCTACGGTAAGAGTGACCAGAGCTATTTTTGGTTGTTCAGTAAATATATGGGCTTAAGGCAAAATAATTAAGTGTGATTAAGTGCTCAGTGTGCTTGCTAAAAGAGCACAGTTAGAGTGGGACCAGCCAACGTAAGGGTGACAAAGACTCCTGCATTGATTTTTGTGATGAAAATATAACAAAGGCAGGGAGCCATTAGAAAATGGCTTCTCATACTCATTCCTTCTATTTTTAACACTGGATATTTCTGGAAGAAGCAAACCTTGGAAGAAGCAAAGACACGTACTAGTTTGCCAACTATTATTATCTTGCAACTGCCATCTGGCCACCAACTCCCAAGTAACTGTCTAAAATAATGGAATAGTTCCTGCAACATGTAAGCTATCAGGGAGACCTTGGCTGGAGAGGTGATGTGTAATTGCCACTGTTACTAGGTAATTATGGGTTAGCCCTTTTCCTTTCTGATCCTGCAGCAAAGTTCAGAAACTGTAAAAGACATAGGGAATGACTCCTCTGTTGGTACTCAGGATGGAAGCTACCGACCACTCCAATGAAAAAGGCTTCCAAAAAAGTATTATTGTTGATGAAAAGCTGCCTTTAAAATACTGTCTTTCTACTAAAAAAAAAACCCCACCATAGCAACTTCATGCTGCTACTTCTGTATCAAGTGTGTTTATTCTGTGAGTAGAAACCTGGGAGCTTTTTTGTAATTACAAACTTGGGCTGTGGCTCTGCGTGATGATGAGCCCCATGACAGAAAGGAACAAGATTATGTGCTCCGCCCAGACAACAAACAGTGTTGAACTGCTACATTTTGTGCTCGTAAAAGTTTGGTCAGGAAATGTCAAAGGGGCAGTTTCATCTCATAGCTTTTCTCATAGCTTTTATGGCACATTGTTTCATCTCTTCTGCATCTGGTATAAACTGCAGCTGAGCAGTCTCATCCTGATGAAATTTGTCCTGCTGACTATACAGCGACACACAGCTCCCCTTGTTGAGGGCCACACAACCACAGACTGCTGTGGGTTTGAAAAGCCCTTCCTCTCAAAGACATTTACAAGCAGGTTGCCTTTGTTAGGGATATACTTACACGTGTACAGATGGGAAATGGAGAGAAGAGAAGGAAAGAATGCTGAAAGGTAGGAATAAACAGGAATCTTTTAAATCAGCTTTGTCTCAGAGAAATAATAGAACTACAGCTGTGAACTGAGGAAGGTTTATAGTAAAAAAATCAAGACTGCAACTTGGTAAACAAACCTCTGGTGTGGCGCAGATCTGTGTGTGCTTTTTCAGAGCTGAGTTGCCTCTGGTCAATAGAAAGATAAAAAAACCTCAGGACTGTCAAAACAACACACTTGCAAATGACAGTTACCTTTTTTTTTGTTTTTGGTGAGAGGGGAAATAAGAACAGGATGTATTGTTTGGGTGGTGTTTGCTTTGTTTGGTTGCACTGCCATTTGTAGTGAAGCTCTGATGCTCCACAGCGTACTTTTAACATTGGCTGTTGAGCACGGGTGTGAATTCTGTGTTTGAGTCCTCATCCTTATCTGATGTTAGCTGGTGAAATCCCCAACTCTAGAAAACTGGAATTCTGAAAACAACTCTCCTGCCTTTGGAATATGTCCTGCCTTGGGTCTGTATGCAGTGCAGACAGGTCCTCTCTAAGGAATGAAAGGGATAGGGAAGGACACAGCAAGCAGGCTAGTTGGTGCTGGTCTTCCTTGTGGAAACCTGTGCCTGACTCTACGATGATAAGAGGATAATGTCAGGCTGGGCTTTCTCCTCTACTGCTAATGAATGAGTATAAGCTTCCCCTAAAGTATTTTACTATAGTTGTATTCCGTCTAACATTAAATTGGCTGGTTTACTTCTCAGATTTTCCCTCCATTTATAGCACTTTTGTATGTGCATTTGTACTTGTGTTTCAGCATTGCTGTAGAAGACAAATGCCACTTCCTGAATTCTTGATTCTACCCCCTGATGGTACAAATGGGTAACACTGTTCTCGGGGAGATCAAGTCAAACATGGTGTGAATACACAGAGATGGGATCAGCAGTTGTCATGGTTTAAGCTCAGTCAGCAACTCAGCCATGCAGCTGCTCCCCCACTCCCTTCCCCTTCCTCCCTCCTGCTCCCAGAGTGATGGGGAGGAGAATCGAAAGAATGTAGCTCCCATGGGTTGAGATAAGAGCAGTTCAGTAACTAAGGTATAACACAAACCACTGCTGCTACCACCAATAATAATA